>OX411546.1:8389757-8599757 GCA_948146395.1 Fragum whitleyi
ACATTAACGTGATAATGCCGGAATATTTGGGAGACGGTAAAACGTGATAAATAATCAGCTTTTAATATAAAAACTCGGATAAAATGGTGAGTTAGTGACACATTTATTGTTTATAGTTAATGAGTTACCGTGTATAGTAAATTTTGACAAGATGAGACGCGAAATATAGTTTTCAATCATTATGAACGATACTGTCACATTGACGATCATTCAATTATAATAACGGCGACAAGCGACCCCTATTTTATAATTTTGGTCTATATGGAGTTTTGGGTTAAATTCGGATCCCTATGTTTATGATTTGGTCTTTATGGAAGAGGGGGCTTAAATTCGGACCCATGTGGTTCATGGTTCCAATCGCAGGATTTTCCTTTACACGTAACAGGCATCATTTGTTATTCGTACGAGACAAAATTTTTCGCCTCTATGCATTTATTTATTACGAATAGTCAAGCAAAGAAGGCGAGGTGTGACCGATCGATTCAATGACTAGGTTTATCTATTCATACATGTCATGACTCGTTTTTATAAATTCACAAAATAATTTGGTAGCATTACGCGTGATCGAACTGATAAAAAAAACAATAATAAAGAAAAAAGTGTTTGTTCAGAGACAATTTGATCTAGAGGTAGAGCGTCGGCCTCTTGACCCGGAGGTCCTGAGTTCGATTTCCGGGAGTGGCTATCGATCTTGGTTCTTTCATTGGCACACACATTCGGCGCGAGTACTGGCGAATCTTCCAGGAAGCAGAATCGAGAGGGATTAATCTAAGTTGTAAGAACTTGTTTCCCAATCGATTTAAAATAGATAGGTTTAAACCAACCATGTGCCCGCACAAATTTTTTACCATAGCTCCAGTCAAGTCTTTTTTAAAATTTGACCTCGAACTGTGACCCTGACCTTGGACCAATCTGAAAAGTTCTATCAAACAGTACGTATACACATTATATAGAATAATTGTGCCAAGTTATTTTGAAATCCGTCCATAAATGTAGGCGTAATTGTCCGGACAAAACCGGACAGACTTAACGAAGGATGGACATACTAACACACACACACACACGTTGAGCCGTTATCGTTACAACTATGGGTCAACTTATTTTTGACCCCGGGCGGGTATTGTTGCTTTATCAGAGTATCTCTCAGACAGCGGGTTACCAGCTCTAGACTGGTCCAACTATCGACTATTAAAATAGCCTAAAATGGGCTATTTTGATAGTTAAAAGTACGACCAGTCTACATCCGGGTAGGATTCGGGTCAGAAATAAGTTGGCCCTATGTCTCGCTCACCGCACTCGGGCTAGACAAAAAATGTCTCCACAGTCTAGGAGATATAAACGAGCCTTATGTTCCTGAAAGATAACGAAAGGCAAGTGGGCCCCCTAAAAATGGCGCCCTGGATTTCAACAAGAGTTGTCCGCGGACAACGTAGCTCTCCCAAACTGCTGCTTGTCACAAGCAGCGCTTGACAAAAGATCAAAGTTCATGGTATTTTTTCTACGTTTACTTCCATGATCTTATATATATCATTCTGTTTGAGAAGTAATAAAGAAATATTAAAACAATTTTAAGTACACGTTAAAGGTTAAGGTATAGTGAACGCATTCAGCCTGATGAAGTTACAAATGGCATTTCATTGTTTGACGTATAAAGTATATCATCTAATCAGTGTATTTATGATTTGATTTGAATCGGGGGTTTTACGTCGCCACCAACAATCTCTCAGTTATATCGCGACGACTGGAGCACCTAACGATGAATTCCTGGTATTTCTCACACCAGTACTACAACCACATCCCTTGCCTAGCCTCCAGTTGCTATTTCACATAGGTTTACGATTATCTACCCATTGGTGGAAGACAAATGTCGGAAAGGATAAGTGCCGCGGCCGGGGATCGAACCCGTGCGAATATAGACCCCTGGATTAGAAGTCCGGCGCGCTACCAACTGCGCTATTGCCGCGGCAGTGTATTTAGGAAGCATAATTGTCCTAGCTGTAAGTATTAAGATCAAAAAATATATTCAAGTTTAAAGCATAATGATTGTTATATAAAGTATGATGAGGTACACGCACTCGGACATCAGAGCAATTTAAGTTGTTCAGTTAAAGGTTTTGGTTAAAGTTTTTTTTTCTTAAGTCTATAATAGGTCAAGGTCAAGGTCAAATTGTCAAGCAGCTTGGTCCCTTGTAAAAGCTCATAACCTGATGAATGTGTATATGAAGAAATGATGTCCCTAGGTAAAAGCATTCAAAAAGTATAGGCATGGTGAAAGTAATTTGCTTGAAGTTAAGTTGACAGTTTTTTATAAGTCCATAAAAGGTCAGGGTTGATGTCAAATTGTCAAGGACCCCGATCCCTTGGGAAATCTTGTTACATGGTGAGTGTGAATATGAGGTAATGATGACCGTAGGTGAAAGTATTCAGAAAATAAAGTCAGGGTTAAATTTGTTCGTAAAAAGTTTTTTGGTTACAAATCTTCCAATTCCATAAAAGGTCAATGTATAGGTCAAATTGTCAGGGAGCTTGGCTTCTGGTGAAAGCCTATTACCTTGTGAGTGAGAGTGAAAGCAATCAGAAAATACAAGCGAGGTTAAAACGTTTTGGTTGTAAATTTAGTTACATATTTTTGTCAAGGTCAGTGTATCGATGACTTTTATACATAGATTTTGTCTCAAATGAAAGCCTATACAGAAATGAGTGTTTTTGTAAAATATGAAGCCTCTAGAATAAATGATTACAAAAATAAATAACTTTTAGCCCATACGTACGCCGAGACCGACTTTCGAGGGTATGACAATAGCTCTTCCGAAATTCCGTCGCGGGCGAGCTAAGAATGTGATAAAACGTTACACCGGGCGAGTTTATTCATAATAAAAGGTAATTGTTAACCTAAAGGCAGGTACTGTTTTAATCTTGCTTTTGAAGTGGAATTGACTTGTTGATTTAACATGATAATTAATAGGCTACTTCAATGAAAAAGAACATGAATAGTAATGATGATAAACGCCAAAAAATTACGACTCTAATGGTATATCTATTCAATACTACATTGTCAGAATGTCAGAACAGGGACTTTAACCCTTTGCTGTTTAATCCCTGATTTTTATGTGCCTGTGATTTTATGATTGAGAAAACAGTGTGAAAAAAGAAGAAATTGCTTCTGACTAGCAATTTCTTCTTTTTCCACACTATTTTCTATCCTACTGAATGGTTATTTTTCAAATTAAATGCACTTTAAATTTTCGTCTGCAAAACCTTTGAATTTGGACAGGTCCAAAATTTTGTAAAACAGGAAAGGGTTAAAATAGTATTTCATATGACTATATAATTTCTTTGCTCTCAAAACACAAAAAAAACGTCATTTAATGTTTGAAATAATACTATTCATTTGAGAACAATTAAATAAGTATATGCGTAATTTCCACGATCAGGAGGGCCCATGTTACAGTAAAAAAAAATCAAAAAAAAAAAAAAAATCGAAATTTACATGTTAAATAACTTAGAAATGATATTGAATGAGATTGTGCATCGAGTTTTGAATGAAATTTAATTGCGGCAATACAATGGCGTTAATTTCGTCCAAATTGGGCGAAATTATCGGTATTCTATTACCTCCCTTTGAAATAAAGGTGTAATTATCTATAAAAAGTTTTGTGTGTGTCTACGTGGACGCTTCCAAATCAATACCAGATTATTAAGACAATGAATTATTTTTTTTTCTATTAGTATTAAGATTGGAAAGCATTATAACCGATTCTGGGGCATATTTGAACGGTTTCGGAGCGTTTCTGAATGGTGAAAGTGGGAGTTTTGAGAGAATGAACGGAGCGCTGAGTGAGTGATTTTGAAGATTTTTTGTTCTGATTAGGTGTCAATTTCAAGCTGTTCTTAAGTGTAAATTCTCGGGTTACTTAGCCAAGTCATTCGGCGCGAGTGCATGTACTGACTAACATTATTTGTCTTTCGTTTTGCACGATAATTGAGACAAATATACGTTTATGCTTCCCTAACAAAACATTTATGAGCGAGATTGTTTCAGTTTAATTAAAAGTCTGAACAAGTGGTTTAATTTTTGCCATTTATCGCTCAACTGAGTTTATTTGCTAACATAGCAAATACCTATTTTTCAACCACACAATAATACTAAGTAGGAAATTTAGAAAAAGTTTTCTTCGGAACTTCTTCCACCAATGCTAATTTCAGAGTTTTAAGTCTTAACCTCACAATCGTTGTTCCGTTCACCAGTTATTACCCATTATCTTAAATATGTCCTTTGACTATTGTAAAAAAAATCCGTAACTACAGAGAAACGGAAGCTATATGAGCCAGTGCGTGAGGTTACCAACAATTTCAAATAAGTGCAAAGCAAGAACTCTTACTAGCCTGTGCACCTGCACAGTTTACGTTTTGTAGATAGGTAAGGCCTAAATGCATCTGTAAACCATTAGGTAATTCTATATTCATACATATAGTATCCTGCTGTCTATGCTGCTCGACGTTTGTCTCTCACATACACTTCAAACTGCTGGAAATGTCACACACAGACTCATTTATATAATTTCTGGATTTGTTTATCTGAGTGACGGTATCGTTAACGTTCGTCTTTATTTTTGTCTCTTCCTAGGCGACTCGGAACAACAATGGACATGGCTACCGAAATAAAATCCTCTAGATCAGACTCGCTAAGGAGGAAGTCGTTACTTTGGTCCATAATGATGATACTACTACTGGTCGGGATGTTTCTCAGCTTTGACAATGTACCGTTAATCCAACCTCAACATGTCGACACTGAACGGTCATCCAATGTTCAGTTTGTGTTACAAAAACATAATTCCTTGGAAGATCGTGTTCGGACAGAGAGTATTGGAGTATTTGAAATTATTGGTTCAAAATCTAATTTAAATTTCATGGAAACAATGAAATCTATCGATTATGATTGCGGAAAAGTTTGGGAAAATACGAATCGAACCAATACTAGAGTGTATGTCAGTTTTATTAATGAAACAAAGGGAAAAGTTGAAATCACAATCGAAACATACAACCATTTTAACCAAAGAAAAACAGTCGGTGGGGATATATTCGTGATATGGGCCGAGGAACAAACACAGGTTCACCAGCCCATGTCTTCCAGGCGAATCATAGCCGGGTCAGTGACGGATAATCTAAACGGAACCTACACGGGATCGTTACAAGTACACTGGAGTGGAAGATTCAAAATTTATACAAGATTACTTTCCATTTCTCGAACACAATGTCTGAGGTTTAAAGCCATGAACAAGTATGGAAACTCCGTATTTAGTTTACTAAACTCTTACGGCATATTCTTTACATTTAAAAAAGGAAACTTGAGTGATTCAACACGGTGTGGTCCTATCGAATTCATATACGGATACGACGAATTATGTAACTTTACTTCATTAAACTATAACTATTCTTATTACTGTGGGCACCCATCGGGCGGACTGAACTGTTCTGACGTGTCGACATTCAACATGAGGAAATACAATTTAAACAGTCAGGATCTAAAAGTAAGGAGGTCGGAAGATGATATAATTTATGATCCAGGCTGGGGAAAGTTAACGAAACTCATCAACATAACTATATCGAAAAATATCGCCGATGGACCTGAACCTCGTAACTACAGCTTGAATAAAGCTGTAGTTTCGAGGTTCTGGTCATCCGACGTCGATTTGACGGATGGGGTTTTAGACAAGCCAGATACACTACAACCATGTCACAATCTACCTATATTAGAAACATGGAGTATGTCACCCGAAAAAATCTACATTCAAAATAATTCATGGAGACGTATAGGTTGCAAACATACCAACTTCTCGGAAACTAACATTAAACAGTGTTTAGCCAACAAAAAGCTATTTTTCATCGGAGATTCTACAGTCCGCCAGTATGTCGATGCAATTGGTGCTCAAATCAAACAACGTGTTAATTATTTCCCGTTTCACGTTAAACTTTATTCAGAACATGATAAAATTAACATTACATGGCGCAAGCACGAGCTACCTTTTCATAATGTCGCATTTCGAGATCCGTACCAAATCAACTCAACGGATAACCAGTTAAAGGATATTGCTAATGATTCATCAATTCAAGACTCCGCTTTGATCATTGTTTTAACATATAACACGCATTTACAAGCATTTCCTCCTTACATATTTCGAGACAGGATAAATAAATTAGTTACAGCTTTAAAATATCTCGTCACAAAAAAGCCGTTAGCGACGGTCTTTTTCAAGGGACCCCACATAACGAATGTTTGGCATAAGTGGTTTGACGCCCGAATGAGTCTAATATACATGGAAATTATTAAGGAGGAGTTTGCCAGTATTCAAGATAAAGTCCGATACTTAGATGTATTTACGTTATCTGTGCTTAATGATGATCAATCTTTGCATCCTACTGGTCAAGCTCTTGTTAATCAGCTTCAGCAATTTTTGTCTTACATTTGTCCTTAAACACAGCCATTCGTCTCAATTTATATTTCTTTGCATTCATTTAAAAAAGCCAAGTTAATTTTGATCTAATTTATCACAACATAAAAATCACAGCTTGTACAAAGAAGCAGCACAGAATATCTATTTGTTTACATCATCTGTGGATGATCAAACCATGTAACCACAAGTTTAATTAGCTAGAATTACTACTCTTATCACTCATTGATATTATAGTCTCGGTAAAAATAAGAATAATCTTAAGGAGCAAACAAGGAATTAATACGTTTTATAACTTATCTTATACTCACATTTCAAGCAAAATCAAGACCTTATTTGTTAAATGTACAGAAATATTGTGCTGGTCCTTCAATTTGTCATATAGATGGCTCAGTGCGAAATAGTTGTACCTGCCTATAAACATATAGTCAGTTAAAACTGTTTCATGTAGAGCAAGGGATATTCATTATAAGAAATGTTGAGGGTTAAGTGCAAAAGTATTGTTAGTACCAATATGTATAAATATAGAGGCTTACAGTAATATTGAGATGACCCCTTGATGTGCAATATATTCAAAACTATTAGACTATGAGCTACTGGGACCCCTGTTCCCCCCCCCCCCCCCCCCCCCCCCCAGGGGGAATTTTGTACACTATGATTTTCTGAAAGGTACATGTATAAGCAACATTTTAAGACATGTTAGCACTCTGGCGAGTGGGGCTTTTGTAAGATACGTTACTTTGAAATCACCCACCCTAGATCCTTATTAAATGCTACATTTTGCTACCATTTTGTGAAATTCTTTGGGCAGATTGCGATTTTTAGTACTATCTCATACACGATTCTTGAGTATGAGTGATAAAACATCCACAGAATCCTGTATGATTCAAGAAAATACGTGAAATATATGTTACAATTACAAAATTGCTTCTAAATATTCGCCTATATAAAGGTATTGGCATTTGGGTGCCAAAAATATTCAAAGTCAACACTTGTTGGCAAAATTCACAAAAAAATATGATGAATTCATATTTAAATAGTTTATTTTGGCCTGCATATTACGTGTTGTATACGTAGAAATGACAAGATTTGAGCACATGTCCTTTCAAACCTTTTATACAATGTAATTTCAAATGCCGTTCATAAACAGAAAGAAGGAAAATGGCAGCTGCAATTTACTACTCTGATCATACATAATAAAACAAGAATATCATTTATAACTGATATCCCTATAACAACAAATGCTTTATGTCTCTGGTGGAATGTTGTAACATACGTTACCTCAAAATATTTAAGCAAAACCCGTTAAAACTGTTTTATTTTTTATCATTAAGGGTTACAATTCTTTGAATTTACAGCTCCCAGTTTTAATTCTTAGAAAATGCATCGGTACTGAAGGCAAATGCGTGACCAACAAAAGATCAAAGATCCCCTAGCACTAATGGTATTAATTTATAAAATTTAAACCTTGATTGAAAGGTCAATTTTATATCTTTGAACAGCCAAGAAGGAAATTCTTGTAAAATGCTAGTTTTTTACATATTGTCTTTTAGTATAAAGTGGTAAATCACACAAATTGAAGTTAGTATCATTTGTAGTATCCCATCTCACAAAGTTTAAAAATTTAATAAGATTTGAGATCATAATTTTGAAATAGCCAATGAAATTGTTGAAATCAAAATACGTACACCCTTCTAATTATCACAGATCTTAATAATCATTTTAAATTAGAAATTACAAATATTTTAAATATTCAATAATAATACTGGCTTTTTGATAATTATGGATATGTACTTTGTGTTCTACTATACCTATTGTTTAATTTCATCATAGGGAAACATATGTTCAGTGCAATTACATATCTATCAATCACACAATGCAGCATGAACGCTAAAAGAATTTGATTGATTGAAACTTTTTTCAAAATTACTTAGTTACTTAAGCATGTATATCATTTATCTCTAATTTCGTGCATTGGTTTATTAGTTACCTAAAAATGTTTTGAAATAGAATAGCGTTGGTCATAATCTAGTAACGTATGTTACCATTTGTATGAAACAAGTCGCAATTAACTGAAATACACTTCGGTGTCAATACTGTAGCCATTTAAATCAAAATCATTGTTTCTCTTTGATTAAGATGGATTTTTTGGGTTTACTGCCAGTATTTCCAATTGTTTGTCAGGAATGTTGGCCAAGTAGTAAGAATTAAATTTAATGGTTAGTAGAAGAGTCTTATACTTGAGCACATGAGAAATATATGAGAGTTATGCCCAAGAAACACGAGTATATTGATTAGAATGGGCATTCTTCCATTCTTTTCTCTACTTTAACACAAATTGCATGTACATATATATTGAAAGTCATCCAGCAATGTCAAACGGGAATGCAAATAGAATGTTAAATCACCAGCCATATACACATAAACACCTATAAAGCCCTTATAAGCATGTGACTTACAGACCCATCATGCAATTTTCTTATTTTCATGAATTTAGTCTTGGGTTGTATTTGAATGAGGACTTGATATTGATGAAATCCTTTTGCTTCAGCAATTTATCATAATTCTTTTATTGTTTCAGAATGTTAGATATAAAAGAAGCACTAATTCTATCTAAGATATGCTTCTTTCTGCATAAAAAGTACTTGTAGTTTGTATCTAGTTCAAAGCTAAAACATTTTTTAGCATCTTTATTTTTCTAAAATATTTACTTTTGTAAGAACTGATCATGTTCAAGAGAATTACAATTGGTGTGCATCTAATTGTCCTTTGGAAGCAGCAATTATGTTGGATTTTTTAAAAAAGGGTCTTTTAAATGTAACATATATTACTCTCTTTGATACCTAAATCAAAATGTATATGGCAATGTTCTATTCATTTGAACATAATATGGTCATACTCATGTAAATTTCCAGTATTGAACTGAATTGTGCAGTTTCTTGGCAAAACTAGGATTTCATGCAATGTACTTTGCATTCAATTGGAAACAATAAAGAGCTAAATGCTTCAAGAAATTTTCAGGCCATGTTAACAGTATAACACTTATCAAGGTGGCTTATCCACCTAACCATGAATTCCTTGTATTTATCATACACATCATTCCATTCATCACATCATCCTTTTAAAGCCTCTAGCTGCTTATTCAACGAAGATGAATGATTATCAACTCGTTTGTACTGGCTGATGAAACCTAGTACCTATGATATCAAATGTCAAATGCGTTACCAAATTCAATGTGCTACCAACTGGGCTACGATCGTGATCAACTCTAAGAAATAATTTTAACCTTTCTGTACTAAATGGATAGAAATATTGCTTAAAAATATTATAGGAACAGCTTTTTTCATCTATTTAGTTATCATTTTTTCACAATAAAAACTGTTTCTTATCATCAGAAGTAATGTATATAACTTGTGTTTTTATTCTAAAAATGTGAAAAAAAAGTCTCAAACATAGCAGAAACCATATGCTGTCTGAACATTGTGTTTGGAAGCTGCGTCAACATTGTGTTTTGTGCATGTCCTTAAACTATGATAGCGGCTCAATAATAATTATACCTATTAATAAGTGGTAACATATTTTTCATGCTTTTAAAACCACAATGATTCTTGAAATGATTAAAATTTATATTGATACCTAAAAATACTTTAAACAGTTATGGTTTAGAGTTGATTTATACAATGAGGGAATTTACAACAATTGTAATCAGATGAGATATGAAAAAGTATATGATAATTGATCGGTAAATTGGTTACTTTAGAGTAACGTATTTTGCAAATAGGTTGATGGCCAGATGCATAAAAAAATCTCCCAAAGACCAGAAGCTTATAGAAAAACACAGTAAACAAAACATTCAGTAGAGGAATGATGAATATAACATTTCTTTTGAATACATTAAATTGAAATTTAAATGTAACGTATTTTACTCCCATGCATTGCTTGTATGGGTTATATTTTTCAAGTCATAATATAAATGGGCTTCAAATACCTTCAGAATCACAAATATCATTAACAAAACACAATATCATTTAATCTTTTACTAAATTACAGGTAATTTCTATATTAAAACATACAACTAAAATTGTTATATGACAAATTTATGGGTTGGTTTCTTTAAAGTAATGTATCTCGCATTTGCCCCAGTGGCCAGACTGCTAACAAGTTTAAAAATGTTCAATATTGCATAGGCTTCTAGAAAAGCATTGTTAACAATCTTCCCAATGGGGCAGATATGAAAAAATCATTTCTATCTATGTGCCTTTCTTTGAAATTCAAAAGTAACGTATTTTACTTCCATATCATGTCTTCAAGGGGGATTTATTTACAAAGTATTGCTATGAATTTGCTCTACATACATTAAGCAACATAAATTTTGGTATTTAAAGATCACTTCTGGTCATTTTGACTCATCATTTCACTATACGAACCTAAAATCTTGTCTTGAAAATTTGATGGGTAATTAACTTTGAGGTAACGTATCTCACTAAAGCCCTACCTGTCAGAGTGCTTACAAGTCTAAAAATGTTCTATATACCATGGGCTATCAAACAGACACTGTTAACAAAATTCCCAGTGAGGTAGGGATAGACAATTTATTTCTATATTCATAGTTTTCTATGAAATTTAAGGGTAACGTATTTTACTGCAATATTACGACTCTGAAGATGACCAGATTTTTCAAAAACTTCCATAAATGGACCCTACAGTTAATCAGCAACACAAATATATGTATAAGAAGTCAACTTTTTGTCATTTTGACTTCAATTTTTTGGGTACTCTTTTAAAATTTATTTTCAAAATTTTATGGGGTGTGCTACCTTAAAGTAACGTATCTTACAAAAGCCCCTTTCGCCAGAGTGCTAACATGTCTCAAAATGTTCTACATACCATGGGCTTTCAGAAAAATATGGTCTTTAAAATTCCCCCTGGGGGGGGAACAAAACCCATTCTGGCTCATAGACTATATATATTTATATTCAGAACCTAGAAATAAAAGGTTTCTTTTATTAGTATCAAATCTAAAATGAGAACAAATAACAAAAGAAATTTCCATAATTTAATGTTTTTCAGATAACAAAAGTTCAATAAATAAGTACATTGTCTATTGTATAGTTTGTTGGCCAAGTCAACATGTAAACATGTCTCAAGATCTTTAGATATCAAACCACAATACATGTAGTATTAGTCATATCGTTTCTTGCCGGGATATATGATGATTTATCCCCGGCTGGAAAAAATGATGTCACCCTAGCCGTAGGTTATCGTAAACCATCTGAGCATTAAAGAGTAAAGATTTACTGGGTCTCAAAATAGGATAATTCAAGGTTTTTGATGTGTAAGTGTCCATGGTCGAGAGGAAGAGTGTTGGCTTCTTGATCAAGAGGTCTCCAATTTGACTCCCAGGACTGGCCATCCTCTATTCTTTTGTCGGCCCACACATTTGGTGTGAGTACTGGTGTATTTTCCAGGAAGCAGAAACTATTTCTTTCTCACCGATGGGTTTATAATCGTAAACCTATGTATGATAGTAGCTGGAGGCTAGGAAACGATGTGATGATTGTACTGGTGAAAGAAATACCAGGAATCCATTGTTAGGTGCTGTAGCCGCTGCGATATAACTGAAAAAATGTTGAAAGCGGCGTTAAACTCCATTCAATCAAGAAGCAGAATTGTGATGAACTAATCTAAGATGCACTTGTATCCCTTCAATGTAAAATAAATAGGCTCACACCCGGTTTTTGAGAGGTCAAAATCCCGGGATCATTCATCAACAACATTTTGCGAAAGGGGATTTATTTCTATTCCGCAGTTGTGTAGTGTGCGTAATGGTTGTTACGCCCTTAAATTCTAACAGTCCCGATGGCACATCTGTATCATCAGGGACCTGCCCCACTTCCACTACTTGCTTTACTTATAATTCTATCTACAAGTTCTTCTAGTCTCAAGGCTGATGATAGATCTCCTGTAACTTTTAAACGTCCACTCATGTACGCTTGTAATGGATTCAGTTTACGTGTAAACATTTGGTGCATATCTGAGGTAGAGAGTTCAAGGGTCACATCTGGGTCCCCCGAGGGGTCAGGTCCTTCCTTTACATAACCTGAACCTAAAATACAAAAATTTGTACTAAAAACAGTTAAGGTAGAAGACCCGTAATAGTTCTGCAACATTTCGGAACTAATAAACTTAAACAGTATTAACCAAGATTTCCTAATGATTTTCAGACAACATTGTTAACCATTTGCTGTTTAATCCCTGCTTTTTACATGCCTATGATTTTATGATTGAGAAAACATTGTGAAAAATGAAGAAATTGCTTCTGAAAAGCAATTTCTTCTTTTTCCACACTATTTTCTACCCTACAGAATGCTTATTTTTCAAATGAAATCCACTTAAAATTTGGCTACAAAACCTTTGAATTTGGACAGGTCCAAAATTTTGTAAAACAGGACAGGGTTAAAGACCATGTGTTCCAAAAGGCTGTGGAACTTTTACTGGTCCACTACCTAGAGGGTTACAAAATTTGATATGGGTAAAGTTTACAACAGCGTGAGATTAACAAAGTAAATGATTTTAGAATGATTTTGGCAATGAACTTGAATGATGGGGAGGAGTGAGTTTTAATTGATTTTCAATGGAAGTAAAAAAATACTTGATTATTTTGTCTAAGTGAATGAAATTAGCGATATTTTTTACCTCCCTTTATTAAGATCTATGTTCTTTGAGTGACTTAACATACAATTCAGACATTTAAACAACACTAGCCAATAAAATCAAGCAATTATTTGATCAATTTGATAATGTTGTTCATTTTGAACCATTTTGATAGTTGTTTTTTTTAAATGATTTTGGGTGTGTTTTTGAAGATTTGAGTGAGTGTTTGAAATGAATGGAGCGCCAAGAGAGCGATTTTGAAAGGTTTTGATTGAGGAGAATGTCAATTTTACGATGTTACTAACTGTAAGTATAGAGCCTGACTCTCAATCATGTGGTTCAATGTTCCATACTAGGCTTATTTTCTGAAACCTTGATCATTCTACTTCCTGTGAAAATATTCTTGAAATTTGACCTCTGATTTATCTTTAAAGGAACCAATAAATTTCTTTTTCAAATTTATTTACAGTAAATCTTGTGTTAAGCTTCCACTAAGGGGACCACAAAAAAGTGGCGCTTGTGGAAATGGTTGCAAAATAGTTTTTTTTCAAATAAATAAGACAGAAAATTTTTATAGCATATATAGATTGTCACATAGGTCTTAATGAATCCTATGATGCTCATACTCATCATAATTGAGATTCAATAATATATAATTTTCATTGAGAATGTCCACTTTTCTCAGAGTTTTTGCTAGGGGTGTAGGGACTTTTTGGGATGGTTGCTTAAAAAATATGATAGAAGTGGTCGCTTGAGCAATGTAGATAGTACCTACTTAAAAAAATTCAAAGATAAACTTGTTTGAGTGATAGGTCACACATCTGAAACATTTTTTTTTCTAATTTAATTTTGGATGATTTCACTAATCTTTGTGCATTCTGATTGGCAGAAAATTGGGTTTTATTTCTCAGTTTCCCTGTTGTTGCGTATGCTTCCACAAAAAAGAAGTCCTCTTATAAATCGGTTTCTTAACTCACAATTCTTTTTATTTTTGCTTTATGATATCAACCCTTTGCTGTTTCATCCCTGCTTTTTACGTGCCTGTCATTTTATGACTGAGAAAAGATTGTGAAAAAAGAAGAAATTGCTTCTGGCAAGCAATTTCTTCTTTTTCCACTCTATTTTCTACCCTACTGAATGGTTATTTTTTAAAATAAATGCACTTTAAATTTTCGCCTGCAAAACCTTTGAATTAGGTCAAAATTTTGTAAAACAGGAAAGGGTTATATTATAAGATATGAAGATAAAATTTATTTATTTCATTGAGGCATGAACCTTAAAACCCTATCACACTCATGTATGAATCCACGTTGTGTATTCATACAGTGCAATTAGGTTTTTAATTTCATACCTCAATGAAATCAACAAGTATTCTCTTCATCTCTTAAATAAAAACTGATCATTCTACAGCACTTTGTTTTCTTTGAAACATCAAAAAATAATTGTTTGGTCTTTATATTCCTCTAATCAACATGGTGTTAGTTTTTACAGGATATTCTCAAACTATTCACACATAATCCCTCTTTTATATGTCCTTTAAGATAAGGGAGTCAGGAATACATTCTTCAGGGCTCATGTTTGACCCTTAAACCACGGTTTTGACTCCCAAAAATCCTATTTTGACCCTCAAAAATTTCCTGCAAGGGGTCATATGACCCACTGAATTTCCAGTGGTGCAAACTAAGCAATATAAAAGATTATATAGATCAATCATTTTCTTCATACCATTTCAAAAGATTTATTTAATTGTCAATTTTGTATTTCTTCCACAGAAGATGAAGATTTTTGAAATTTTGTCAATTATTGCTGTCTGACAATGGATTTGTTTAATTATGATATAGCAATACAAATTTCTTTGTGATAACATCCTGTATGATTTTTTTTATGATATCACAAAGATATTCTTAGAATAAAGATATAATGCGCTTATTTTAAGAAACTTGCATTTCAGTTAGAAACATCGATGAAAAGAAGACAAATAGAGGTTATATGATAAATATATATAAATATCGGCAGAGCCTCGACAATTTTCATTTCTCTCAACCTTGTTAGATATTTATTTTCATATAATACACTAAGTACGTATTATATATTAATTTGGCATAACTGTGTCTTACCATTTTTTAAATCCATATAGAACATCCCTCCATTCTGTCCTGACAGATTAAACTGGTATGTGGCCCCTACACTCCGAACTAGGGTTTCATTGAGAACCCCTTTAGCAAGGATCATGAGTTCAAGGGGAGAGAACTGGGGCTCCAATTTGACATCCTCACTGGCCACTGCAGCCCCAGCAGGGTCATTTGTTTCATCTGTGAGCTGTAAATTGGTTCCTGGGGCAGGCTGGCCTGGAATACATCAGGAAAGAGCTTTCAAAACACATTGCACTAGACTTTCTGTTAAAATTGGCAACATATTTTGAATGAATATTTCAGGGCTACAGAAAGAGATTTTTCCTTTTAGATTTAAGATCGAAGTATTTCAATAATGATAATATAAACCGTATGTTGTTGATACTCATTGGAATTGTCTCTACAAGACGATTCAAATGAGTACCCACAACATAGGATTTCATTGAGAAATATAGATTTTAGACTTGGCTTACCCCCTCTTTTCCATGCCTCTGTTTTTTTTTCAAGTTATGTAGAGAT
Organism: Fragum whitleyi; assembly: GCA_948146395.1. NCBI lineage: Eukaryota > Metazoa > Mollusca > Bivalvia > Cardiida > Cardiidae > Fragum > Fragum whitleyi. The sequence goes on from OX411546.1 coordinate 8,405,515, forward strand.
TGCTCGAAACAACATTCATTCAAAATTTCAGCCTAACTGACCAAAATTTACAAGAGATTGTCTAAGAAAATGTTGATGGATGGAGAGATGACAGACAGATCATGTGTTTCCATGATTGCTTAAATCTTTAGTACTTTGTGCTAAGATATCCTAATAAGAATTTAAATCAGTACCTGTTTTAGAGAGGAAAGCCCCGGCTAACTGTTGAAACACTTGAGTTAGAGTTTCCTGCCCACCAGGTAGAGAGGCGCCTGTCTTTGGTGCTTGCAGTACTTTGATTGGAGAGCTGAAATATATCAACAATGGTGGACATCAAGTTATTTAAGACTTGTGGCAAAAACATGATCATATAATGCCTTTTTTGAAGAATTAAAACACATATAGCTTTCTAACCTTCATCAAAAATGACCTTAATTGACCATGACCTTTACAGATGTCCTTGAAAAAAATTCTAATCATGATAAAGTTTGTGTTAGAAATGATGTACAAAATTACAGGGACATAAGATATAAGGCGAATTAAGAAGATTAAGTCAATTCCAATGAGACTCGCATAATAACTTAAGGCTTAAGAATTCACAGATTTAAATGACAATATACCCCAGTCTACACTATAAAAAATACCGCGTAACTTACAATTCTAGCCGGCTGATATCTATTCCCCAGGTTGTACCTACAGAATTACACTCTTCCTGTAAATAGACTACCGTCAATGTTAACTCTTGTCATGCTGAACTCGAAATATGCCCGTTTTAGCAGGAGGTATAGACAAAGATCAGCCTGCACTTATGTGCAGTCTGATCTTGATCCATTGAACCTTATTTTCTTTTTTAAACCAGAAGAGTTAAGATATCTTTAAAAAATAAATACTGACTCACAAGTTGTGCATCTAGTGCTTTTGGAACTTTGATTTTACCTTGATTTTTATCATATTTTTACAAAGGCTTTTTCATTCAGCATGATAAGGGTTAACACATACCATATCAACAACTAGATACATCTCTAAATTTAAGATCTTAACTTCTTTTTCCTTTATTGAACAAGAGGACCATGATGGTCCTAGATCGCTCACCTGAGTCTCTTTGACCCCTCGGACATCACATCATTTAAATAGGCAGATGTAATAAAGAAGATAATTTCTACACCAAACCAAGTGTCAAGAAGTTCCGGTCAAAATTGTACCCTCTTGAATTATAACAAGAAAATTATCATTAAGGCTCCCTTTCCAGTCATATGGCATGGATCCTTTCCATTTTCAAAAGGGTTAATCTTTGTGACTTGACCAACATACTGACCAAGTTTCATGAAGATTGAGCAATAATTGTGGCCTCTAGAGTGTTAACAAGATAACTGTCATGAAGGCCCCTTTTCCCATGATATTACATGGATCCATCTCAGTTTCAGAAGGGTTCATCCTTGTGATTTGGCCAACATGCTGACCAAGTTTCATGAGGATTGGGCCATTTTGTGGCCTCTTGAGCGTAAACAAGAGAATTGTCATTAAGGCCCCTTTTCTTGTGATATAGCATAGATCCTTCCCATTTTCAAAAGGATTCATCCTTGTGCCCTGGCCAACATTCTGACCAAGTTTTTATCAAGATTGGGTAATATTTGTGGCCTCTAGAGCGTTAACAAGATAAAAGTCATTAAGGCCCCTTTTCCTGTGATATGGCATGAATCCTTTTCTTTTTCTATAGGGTTAATCATTGTGACTTGACACACATTCTGACCAAGTTTCATGAAGATTGGGCAATATTTGTGGCCTCTAGAACGTTAACAAGATAAAAGTCATTAAGGCCCCTTTTCCTGTGATATGGCATGGATTCTTCCCATTTACAATAGGGTTCATTCTTGTGACATGGCCAACATTCTGACCAAGTTTCATGAAGATTGGGCAATATTTGTGGCCTCTAGAGCGAAGATAAATGTCACTAAGGCCCCTTTTCCTGTGATATGGCATGGATCCTTCCCATTTTCAATAGGGTTCATCCTTGTGCCCTGGCCAACATTCTGACTAAGGTTCATGAAGATTGGGCAATATTTGTGGCCTCTAGAGAGTAAACAAGATAAATGTCATTAAGGCCCCTTTTCCTGTGATATGGCATGGATCCTTCCCATTTTCAATAGGGTTAATCCTTGTGACCCGACAGACATCCTGACCAAGTTTCATGAAGATTGGACAATATATGTGGCCACTAGAGCGTAAACAAGATAAAAGTCATAAAGGCCCCTTTTCCTGTGATATGGCATGGATCCTTCCCATTTTCAAAAGGGTTCATCCTTGTGACATGGCCAACATTCTGACCAAGTTTCATGAAGATTGGGCCATATTTGTGGCCTTTAGAGCTTTAACACGATAAATGTCACTAAGGCCCCTTTTCCTGTGATATGGCATGGATCCTTCCCATTTTCGATACGCTTCATCCTTGTGCCCTGGCCAACATTCTGACAAAGTTTCATGAAGATTGGGCCATATTTGTGGCCTCTAGAGTGTAATCACTAGGATTGTTGAAGCCGGACAACGGACAACAGACGACACACGACAGATGTCGCACGATGGACATTCAATGATCACAAAAGCTCCTAAAAAACTTCTCTTAATTTTAACCCTTGTGGAGCTGACCTCGAAATTATCCTGCTTGGCAAGAGGTACAGACAAAGATCAGTCTGCATATATGTGCCATCTGATCTTTGTCTGTAGCTTCACATTTTCCTTTTTAAACCATAAAAGATTTACAAATTTAATTTTCAAAATAACTTCAAATTTACCCTAAGGACATCCAGTGCTTTTAAGCACTTTGATTTTGATGAGATTTTGCCAAGATTTTACTAAGTATGACAAGGGTTTGAATTCGACTTCTGATACACACTATGTCATCTAACATCCTCTAACAGAACCTTTATATCATGTCTTATTAAAGAATATATGTTTATAATTAATATCCGAAAAAACACAATCCAAGCCATTTTTTAAATGATCTTAATATAAACTAAGAATTTCTTTATAAGAAACAAGATGTGTTTGTGAAACACGAATGCCCCCGCAACAGCATTTTTTTCAAAGTTTGACCTTGACAGATGACCTTGACCTTGTCACATGACCTTGACTTTGGTACCAGCAGATGCGGATCATTGAGATCTATCATCATGCCAAATATGAGCCTTGTATGTCAAATACTTTTGGAGAAAAGGCAAAGGTTAAGTTTTCGGGTTAAGTTTTCGGACAGACAGGCGGACAGACAGACAAGCGGACGGACGGACGGACAGACAGACGGACATGAGTAAAACAATATGCCCCCAATCTCTCGATACCGGGGCATAAAAATTTTACCTATTATTGAAAAGAAAATAATTTTGAAATCAGTAAAAAAAATTCTTTATCCAGATATTCAGAAACAAGACTTATGTAGTAAACAGTGTGCATATTGCATACATGTACTTAACACTTAACAACATAAATCTTAAGGGTTTTTTTTTTTTTGTGTTTGTGTGGGGGGACCACTTGGCTAACTTCTTTTAATCAATGTTTTGAGTGCCAATCAACACAAAGATTGTCTTTTGTCTGTCAGATTCTGTCAAGCAATTCCAACATGACCTGATAATGATTAAACATTTCTTCTGGGACTAGTTTCAATAGAAACTTACAAAATAGCTGCATACTCAAAATCATTTTCATTGCAGAAAACAATTTTTCAGCAATCAGAACTGATAAATTTTAATGCACACACCTAAAATTAAATTACATGTCTTTAATTTTAGGGTGTACATGTTATCTAAAGTAAAACATTACTTTAGATAAGTGAATTGAATTACATGTCTTTAATTTTAGGGTGTACCTGTTATCTAAAGTAATGTTTTACTTTACATAACATGTACATCCTAAAATTAAAGACACATTATTCAATTTTAGTTGTGTCCATCAAAATTCATATGTTACATTTCTTCATTGGACAAGCCTCTTAATTTCAATGATTGATTAAATGAATAGAGTTTTACGCCACTTTCAACATTTTTTTTAGTTTTATCCCGGAGGCTGGAGCACCTAACAATGGTTTCCTGGCATTTCTCTCACCAGTACAACCACCAAATCGTTTCCTAGCCTCGAGCTGCAATCTCACATTGGACTACGATTATCAACTTATTGGTGAGAGACAAATCGTCGGATAGAATGAGTGCCGCTGTCCTCTTAATTTTAAGAGTCTTATAAAGGTCAACTATACAACTTACCAATATATCTTTGATGAGGAATGTCTTCTTGCCTTCAATATCATCTAAATCATTTTTCACCAGCTTGTTTGTCATGGTAGTTCTCACCAATGCACGCAGAGATGAGTTTAAATCTTGGACAGATGTAATTGATTTTGCAACATCTCTTATTGTGTAATAAACGTCAGCCCCAATCTCTATAATGCCAGCATCTTGTGTTAAAATCTGAATAGAAAATATTATATATGGAAAAATGAGATGATTTCATGCAAAAAGGAATCATGATTTTTTTGTATCAAAATCAAATTGCTTAATCTAAGGAGTGCTTATACTTTTATTTTTTAAAGATCTTCAAATTAATAGAATTTAATTGACTGAATAATTGACTTTGAAATAGGTGTTACTTCTGAGGGCAAAAGCAGTCAACAAGAACAATATAACTTGTTGATATTGATGTATATGCTTTGTCTTTGCCATGATGTTTAAGACTGAATATCCAGGTATCAGTGCAACACTATTGTAAGTGCCAATGTATTTATAGGCACTTACAATAGTGTCGCACAGACCCCTCAATATATATTTGAACTTGACACAGATTTTTCAGCAAAAGTCCCAATTCCAGTGTTTTCCCAAATAACATTTATTATTTGAGAGTCTCAAGAATCACGAAGCCTGCATCCCTTACAACCACGGATGGCACTAATTACTGTTAACAGTTAGAAAGAGATTAAACAGTTGGATCACTGACCTGTAATGGGGGAACATTGAAAGCCTTTATCCTGATGTCAACTTTCTTCCATTTGTCTACACAAGGTATTACCATCACAACACCTAGAAGAAAGGCGTAAACAAAACAATTTCAATCAATGAATCCATAATGCTTTTCTGTGGGTCCCAATATATAAGTAGATTATCACTTGATAATTCTCACTGCCAACCAGTGAAATCATAGAATGTGCTCAATTACCTAGATGACACTTCAGTACCTTCAAACATTATCTTTAAGGCATTGCTGAGATATATTCATTTGGCAATTGTTTACACTTACATTTTTTACAGAATAATATCATCTAAATAATTGGAATGCCAATTTCATGTCAATTTTAAATTTGTGCATTAAAGTGCCCTTACTACTTTTGCCTAAATGCATACTAAATGTTGAAGATTACCTGGTCCTTTTACACCTTGCATTCGCCCTAGCCTAAACACCACCAACCTTTCATTCTCTCTAACAACCTGTAAAATACAAATTAAACAAGAGCTGATCCCTTCCTAGACCACGAAGTTTAAAAAATATCCAAATTAAATCAGATAACAGAAGTCAAATAGGGTGGAAACATTGTTTCAACCAATTCTTAATTTCACATTGGTTTATTTTTTCTGTATTTTTTCTTATTTGTTAGAAAATGAAGATAAGGAATTAATACCTTCTTTTTTTGTGTTCCTGAACTGATAAAATTATGATTTGCAAACAATATTTAACTATTTAATCCTTTTCATATATATATATATATATTCTTTCAGAATGACACTCATATCAAAGTACTGAAAGCCCTAGAATCCAAGGGTGTTGGGCAATCTTTCTGTTTAAACATTTAAATCATGAACAACTCTACCTTTAATAAAAGAGGCAAGCAAACAGGTGGTGTATACTAAGATCAGACTGCACATGGGTGCAGGATGATCTTTGTCTATACCTCTTGCAGAAGCAGGAATATGTAAGGCACAGCATGACAAGGGTTAACTTCTTCTTTTCAACAAAAGTCATCATGTAAATAGATAATATTCTTTGAGACCAAAGTGATTCTTCAGGATTATTAAACATAGCAGCAACTATGGGTCTACAATTAAAGGTCTTGCAAGACATGAAGCAGATTTATATAAGAGTGTGATAAGTTCACACTTCTACTTTAATAAAGTTCTCATCATATCTTTTAACCTGATGGCAAGAAAGTAAAGATTTTGCAATAATTGGACAGAATACTTGATAAAATCAAAGTATCTTCCAATGAAAACCTATGTTGTGGGTACTTGTTTTAATTATCTTAAAGATATGATCCTAATGAGTACCCACAACACATTATTTGTGAAAGTATCATTAAAATATTTGAATCTAAAATAAAAAATAAACTATCTGTAGAAGTGATACACACATTAATTCTGAATCTTGTATGACAAAACTTACCTTCACAATAAAGAATGCAGATACTGGAAATGTTACGATGCACACAATTATACACAGGAATGTCATGAAAACAGCGCAGAAACGACTTAATATTGACTGTTTCACTGAAATAATCAAAATGTATCTATTATTTTAACCATTAAAATAAATAAACATGAAAAAAAAATAGGATGAAAATACCAGTGAGAAATTATTAGTGACAAGCAATTTCACCTCTTGGTAGAATGTTTTTAAACACAATTTCTGCTATTTACCATTTAAAAACCATTTTCCTTGTAATCCGCAATTTCTTACAATTTCGATTACATTCAAGTTTGAATGTTATTGAGCGAAAGTCAGAAGGGAAAAATGGACTTCATCTTCAGGAATGTGGCTTGGACTAACCATAAGCTGGAAAGTACCTCGTGGACACACATAGTAATTTTGGGTAATTTTTTAGGTATTACTGCTTCTGATAAATACACTTCAAGAAAATTGAATTTCTGTAATGCTTTCTGATCGACTATTGAGATTTTATGCCCCCAGATCGATAAATACTTTAATCAGAAATCCAAAATGCCACTCTGTATTTGTTACTCTGGTAATTTATTTCTTACCAACAGAAAGTTCAATATTATCCTCATGCATGGATTGCTTTTCGTTGTATTTAAAAATGGATTTGTACTTCTGTGACGAAGGAAAGGTCTGTCCATAGGAAAATGCACTCTTAAAGTCAAAGGCACTCCGTCCAAGCTCTACATCTTCTGTCGGCAGTCTAGTGTATTTGGCAGCCATTTCAAGTCTCCTTTGAACTGTAATTGTGTTTGGCTGAAAAAAACAAAAAAAAAAAAAAAACAGCAATGTTCAACAAAAATCATTATTGGCATCAACATGAGCAAAAATGAATGTGTTTAAAGAGTAAAATTTTTAATGATAAATAATCACACAACTTCAAACTATACATCCCTATCACTAAATTGCAGGTCAGTAACTTGTTTACACAAAGATCACCTAGCTCAACATATACACATTTAATTTTTAGCCAGGATTCCTGTAACAAGTCTTATGATCAATGTTAAGTATTGCTATTTACTGTCCAAAGCCGATGTCATAGCACAGTTGGTAGCACATCAGACTGTCAATCTAAAGGTCCCAGGTTCAATCCCCCGACAACGGTACTCATCCTTTCCAACTATTTGTCTCCAAACAATGGGTAGATAATTGCAGACATGTGTGATAGCAGTTGGAGGCTAGGAAAGGATGTAATGGAAGTACTAGTGTGAGAAATACCAGGAATCCATTGTTAGGTGCTCTAGCTGCCGCTATAACTCAATGATTATTGTAGTGTAAACCCCATTCAAATAAAACTCAAAGGTTTGAACATTTAGGTGGAAAGGAATTATTGAGGAGTTTATATTTTCCTTCAGAAGATTTCTGACATTAGCTTGGTACTATCACAAGTCCCTTTGATAGTCCTTAGAGTATCTGGTCTGTTAGCCCTAAAACATGTTTGCCATAATTCCTGTTTTTGCCAGGTCTGTTTACCCTAATACCAATTACGCCTGAATAACATTAAGATAATAAAGTAACAATTTTTTACAATATTATATGAATATATATATATATAAAACATGCTTATGAAAATGAAAAGAGAGGGGATTTCCCCCCCCCCCCCCCCCCCTTACACACCACCAAGCAAACAGACCCATATAAGAGCAAAGGGATCGAGAACAAACAGACCTCAGGGTCACAAAATTTTCATGTTAAACTTTTCTTCAGTTATGTAATATGGTTTCACACCCTGCAATTTATACTCTAATGGTGCCAACGGCAAAATAGATAGAAAGGATATATAGAAATTGGCGATACACAATCTCAAAGCTAAGTAAATAAAGGTGACAAAGTGTGCTTGATATGGAACTTGAACCCAAGAACTCAAGTACCGTCACTCTACTGACTGTTCTAACTAGGCACTCAGTTGTGCTTTTACCCAATGACCTCCCCTTCAGAACCAACGTTTTCCGTTTTCTTCTGACACCATAAAGTGAATAAGGTTGGAAAACTATATAGTTCTTGAACCCACAACGCTGGAACACTAGTACTATCACTCTATCGACAGAGTTTTCGGGGGGCACCTGGTCGTTGTGCTACTGAAAGGTTATCTAGTGAAAGCTCTTATTGGAAAATAACTGATCTGAATATGTCAAAATCAATCTAAAAATGAAATTCATCTTGGAATCGTTCAAATTTATCATTATTGCATGAAAATATTATTGTGTTTTATTAATTATACTGAATGAGAGAAAAAAGACTGAAAATCACCATTAATTTACTGTTTAACAATTTTTTCTTTGCTCGGGGAAATTAACATCGGCCATTTTGTAAACAGAGCCTAAAACCGAATGTATAACGATATTCCATTGGTTTATTTTTGTAACGACCTCAGCGATTAGTCAATCATTAAATCTCCAAAACGCTTGGTGGATTTATTGAAAGCGTCTCTGTGATGATAAACTTTGATCCGCTTGATAGAGATTGTTTCTATGCCCACGCCTTTTAAGCTTGTAATCTGAGAATCGACACGGGTATAATATATTTTACAGCTATGGGACATGATGACGACTTAAGTAGTTAGGGTGTGGGTGCGGAAGCAGGTCAACTCGTACCCACGGCAACTCGTACCAAAGTCAACTCGTACCCATTTTGGTCAACTCGTACCCGAATTTTGGTCAACTCGTACCCTTTCAAAAAATCATGGAGTCAACTCGTACCCATTTTTTTAAATTCATTTTGTGCTGTCAAAATACGAAAACTTTATAACTTACGATATTATTTCATGTAAGACATCACTATTTAGCCAGGTAAAAAACAAAAAAAGTTTTTAATTAAAAAGAGAATTTAAAAAATGGTCATGACGTAAATATTCATGTGTTTTTTTTTCAAAGTTTGTTTCACAGCATATGTTTTCAAAGTCAGTCCGAAATTTCACTGTCTGCATATGTTTTCATTTACAGAGAGTGAAATCTCATGCTTTTGGCTTTTAAAATGCTGAATCTGATCAAGCATTGTCACCTTTAAATAACACTGAATCTGTCATTCAATATATATTTATCGGTCAGTGGTTATTGTTCACACCTAATCAATGCATAAAGATATTAAGTGTCAATTTCCTTTTGTCGATTGCAACCCTTTTTCAGCAGACTGAGATTAATGACAGTGGGACAAAATGTCCAAAGAAAGATGTAATAATTCTTTATTTGATAGTATTTATTCTTTGATGATAATGAATAATAATAAGTAAAAATAACTTTAAATAGATGACTTAAGTTTGTCTTATTCATTTTTTTTTTTTTTTTTTTTTTTTCTTTTTTGCATTTTAAACACATTTATGAAAATATAACATTTCTTTTAAAAACATAATCATATAGTTATGTAGTTTTTTGGTTATTATAAAATACAAATTGCGTTGTTTTCTTCCAGTCTCGCTCAAGGATTTCCCACATCCTAACATCGCTAACATAAAAAGGATAAAAAATGGCTTTTCCCGATCTTCAATAAATCTCGTAAATCAATCCAAGTTCATCCAAATCATGTATCATTAGGATTTTTGGTATTTGTTGAAGATGTTGCAAGAATTTTATACTGTTAAGTATTTGGTGGAATAAAGTTTACATCAAAATAGTCTGGGCATTTTTTCTCAAATCAGGGGATGGGGGATTATTAGAATAGTCAACTTTTACCGAATATCGGTCTTAAAATGGCCGATTCTGGGCGGTGTTTTAGGGGATGGGCGATTTAGAATATGGGCTTGACTAAGCTGCAGTTGCGATGTAATGATCAAATAGTTATACAAACAATATATTGTATATTAAAAAAAACAAAACTTTTTTCATTTTAAAATATTGTAACCACCGTATCTTTCAACTGTCGTTACGACGTTATGAAAATACACCGACGATATGTGACGTGCATAATTAGGAAATGGTTAATCTTATTTTATTTCAGTGGATAGACAACTTGAGTTTCACTTTCTTTGACTTACTTTAATTATATAAAGATATTTTCATCTTAATTGAAATATAACATGTATTCAATGTCAAAGAACTTTTTGTGAAGAATATATAATTACAATAACAGAGAGTTTTAATCTAGATGAGCAATTACATACAACCCATTATTACTTACCTGCTTCTAACAAATAACTGTTTGTTCTTCTGAGGTGTTAACTTTCAAAATTATTGGACAATTAAATTAAATTTGTTTTTTCGAACTGATTAAGATAAAATACTCACCAAATAAACTCAATTACACAAACAGTTTAAACATGATAACTGATTCATTAACATCAACAATTATAGTTAAATCTTCCCTGTAACACTCTTTTATCACCTTACAATTTATAACATTTTCTTCGCAACAAAAGCTTATCCAAATATCTGAAAATATATTATAGATATATTATAATTATAATATTTTTCTTTGAAGGAGTGGCTATTTATGACTTTTTTTTTTTCAATCAAAAAATGGGTACGAGTTGACTCCATAATTTTTGGAAAGGGTACGAGTTGACCAAAATTTGGGTACGAGTTGACCAAAATGGGTACGAGTTGACTTTGGTACGAGTTGACTGTAAGCCGTGGGTGCTAGGGGCGATCAGTAGGGGGTTAACAGAAGAAGAGAAGGGGTGGGGGCATATTTTGTTTATCTCCACTTTAAGTGCTCCGAAGGACCACAGTAAACAGTTAACTCCCCTTATCCTAAGTCTCACCTGAGGTGCGTCTGTTACAGCGAGTTTCTTAAGATTCGCATCAGCAAAAGTTGCATTTTAGATTTGTTGGTAGCACATCAGACTATCATTCAAAAAGATGACCTGGTTTGGCAAAATGCGGCTTTACTTGGGCTGTCGATTATCAAAATGTCTATTCTTATTTATTAATTTTTGAAAAGATGGAATGATGACAATCATCTGTTTAACTTGAACTCATGCTACATGTTATAAATGAAGCCGCTGAAGCATTGTATTGTTGTTGCAACAAAAAACCCTTTAGGCTAGTATATACATATCTAATAAACCACAGTAATATTTCCATACAATAGTGATAAATTTGAATGATTTGAATGTATTCTTCAAAGGATGATACTGGGAGAAAACGATTGTACAACCAATCATTAGATGATTTACTCTTCAAACTTAAAACCGATTATCTATTATGATTTGAAAATGATTGCCCAACACTAGGTATAGGTAAAGATCAGTATGAACATATGTGCAGTGTGATCTTAGTCCATACCAAATGTTTTCATTTTTAAGCCAGCAATATTTTGAAATTTGTAGATGTAATTTCAAAAGAAATACTTATTTACAATTTAGGCTTTCAGAGATTTTTGCACTTTGATTTTAATGCAATTTTGCTTATGTCATATTCAGCATGACAAGGGTTAAAAAAGATATGAAGGAGATAATTAATTCTTTTACATTTATTATTAATGTCAAAATGCTATTGAAAACTAAAAGTAAAAGACTTAAAATGAACCTCTGACAGAAAATTTAAGGGGTCAAACAAGACTTTTGAGGGTCAAAACTCTAGTTTCGAAGGTCACACACAAACCTTGATAATTCTCAATGGTCCGATTGCATTACAAAAGTTTAGTAGTAAACTTGAGGTTAGCCATTATATACATATGGTTAACCTCGAGTTTACTACTAAATATGTGTTATGCAATCGGGCCTAAAAGTTTTATGTGCTTAATTGTTTACCTTTCAGTTGATGGTAGAAGTATGGGTTTTTGGTCGTTGTTTAAAAGTTTGACTGTGGTTCAGCTACTGCTGGGTTATATATTCCTTGCTAGCGGAGTTATCGTAACATTCCTGATGATGATTGGAATGGTCATCTGGCCTTTCAGTAAAAGTCTCTATAGAAGATATGTGTTTGTGCTGTCTTATGCACTCTGGAGCCGTAAGTGTGTCAGAAATATATACTCTATTTGTAAGAGAAGCTTACAGTTAGTTGCATCATGAAATTGACATTCACCTCAATCAAAACAATTCTAAATTCTAAATTGCTCATTCAGTGTCCATTCATTCATTCCAAACACTCACTCAAACCATTCAAAAACGCTCAAACCCATTGAAAAATATATAGAATCAACAACGTCATTCAAAATAAATTTTGAAAGAGAAAAATCGTGATTTCACAGACATAATTCAAATTGTAAGTGACTAACAGGTTTTTAGCTCCAATGGCTGAAAGCTACTGGGGCTATTGTCATGGCGTTGTGTCCGTTGTTCGTCCGTCCGTACGTGCATCAGTGCGTCCGTGTGTCCGGTCGTAAACTTTTTCTTTAAAAATCTTCTCCTCAGAAACTACTGGATGAATTTCAACCAAACTTCACAGGAATGATCCTTGGGTGACCCTCTTTCAAAGTTGTTCAAGAAATTTTGATCCAATGAAAAACATGGATTTAATGGGTGTGGCTAATTTCCAAATATGGTAAAAAGTGAGTTTTCTCAGGTTCTAATTGATGGATACCAATTTAATTTTACATGAATGATCCTTGAGTGACCCTTTATCAGGTTACAAAAAATCATTGTAATCGGATGAAAAATATATATTTTATGGGCGGAGGTCATTTCTCTATATGTAATATAGCGGAAACTTTGAAAATCATTTTCTCAGAATCTAAATGATGGATATCAACCAAATTTTACATGAATGATCCTTGGGTGACCCTTAATCAGTCTACAAAAAATTATTGTAATCGGATGGAAAATATATATTATTGGCGGAGGTCATTTCTCTATATGTTATATAGTGGAAACTTTGAAAATCATTTACTCAGAATCTAACAGATAGATATCAACCAAATTTTTCATGAATGATCCTTGAGTGACTCTTTATCAGTCTACAAAAAATTATTGTGATCGGATGAAAAATATGTATATTATGGGCGGAGGTCATTTCTCTATATGTTATTTAGTGGAAACATTGAAAATCATTTTCTCAGGATGAAATTGATGGATATCAATCAAATTTCACTAGAATGATCCTTGAGAGACCCTTTATCAGTCTACTAAAAATTATTGTGATCGGATGAAATATTTGTATTTTATGGGCGGAGGTCATATGTTTTATAGTGGAAACTTTGAAAATCATTTTCTCAGAATGTAACTGATGAATATCAATCAAACTTCATTAGTATGATCCTTGGGTGACCCATTATCATGCAGCCAAAAATAATTGTGTTTTTTATTGGCATAGGTCATTTTGCTTTATGTTAAATTGTGGAAATTTTGAAAATCATTTCAACATCCGTAGAACCCAAAATATCTAAAAATCTAGTCAAAACTTAGATTTTCTATTACAAGAATTTCAAGCCTGTGGAGCGACTCAAGCCATTCATGGCTTTCTAGTTGAAGAAATAGGAAGCTATCTATAGAACTTGTATGTATATTTTATTAAAGGGAGGTAATCAATATTGCTAATTTTGTTCATTCTGAACAAAATTTGCGATATTGGATTATCTCCCATTAAATTCACTAAAAAATCATTCCACTCACTCATTCAATTTTATTCCAAAATCATTCCAAAATCATTCATCTTGTCAATTTCATGATGTTGTTAACTGTAGGGTCAAGTTAGGGAGCCTAACTCTTGCCATACTGGATAAAAATCCTGGTAAAACTGCATTAAAGGCAGACTGCTAAAAGAACTCAATTGTGAGTCTGTAATGAGCCTGTGTGTGACATTTCCAACAATTTGGTGCATACAGAGTAGCATAGACAGCCACATACTTTAAATACAAAGTAACCTAATGGTCTACAGATACTTTAGGACATTATCTAGCATCTGAATGCAGAGTGTAGACTCTGGTCAGACTGTGCGAATGCACAGGCTGGTTAGAGTCTTTGCTTTGCACATGTTTGGAATTGTTGGGAATCTTACACACAGGCTCTAAGTATTTTGAGAAAAACAATTTAAAACTTCTCTGGCTTGAAAGGAAAATTATGTGGTATAATCTATGATCAGGCTGCACAAATGTGCAGACGGATCTTTGGTCTGTATTTCTTACTAGAAAAGGGATATTCCTGGTTCATGAGATGGATTAATAACTTCTGCATTTTAGAATTTAATTGAGCATTTCTTTAAATATCAGATAACTGATGCATGGTTTTAAATGTTTAATTTCTTAATAAAACATAGAATTAGCATCAGGACACCTATGAATGTGGATGTGCCTAAAATTTTGTTGTTTGTGAAAATGAATTAAATTTGTGATATGATTCAATACAAAGCTATTTAATGTTATATTGAACCTTTTTCTTGAGCTAGATGAATTCTGAGCTATGAAATTAAACAAAAAACTCAAAATATTGAAATATAATATTGCAAGCTAGTTGCATGGACTAATGCAGGGAAACAAAAAGATTTTAGTGTATGACAGCTCAAGATAAAGGGAGTGATTTTGCTTTCAAAATGAAAAAAAATATTATCCGTTGATCAAAACCTGTGTTGTTGTTACTCAATAGAATTGCAATGTTAAGAAGATTCCATTGAGTACCCTCAACGTAATAGGGTTAAGATGGAAAATGATAGGTTTAGATTTTAGTCACTCCGTCTTTTGTGGAGCCCTTGACCTATGAATATTTTCTACCAGTCCAAGAATGTTTCTGTATTTATGAAAGAGTTGAAGAGTTGAGGATATTACTATATATTTATTTTACGTAGGCAATACTCTGATTTTGAAATAAATACACACTCAGAAGGCAATTAACATAGAATATATTATAGGATAAAGGGGATATGTGGACTGTGACAAAAGATGACTGTTCTCCATCCTCTCACTTTTCCTATGATTTCAACGGTGGTGAATAATCATAACATGGAAACTACAGCTTGAATAAGCTGTAGTTTCGATGTCATGATAATTCATCAAAGACATTTTTCAAAAGAGGATTTATTTCTATCATGCACTTGCGTAACATGTGTAACATTACGCCCTTGTTTCAGAGTTTTCATTTTTGGCCCACTGGTGGTCCGAGAGTGAATGTGACCTATACATTGACCCGGAGGACAGAAAATATCTCGGTCAGGAACATTCCTTGTGTGTTGTGAACCATTCATATGAGATGGACTGGCTGATGGCATGGATGATGGCTGAGAGACATGGAATGTTGGGGGTAAACATAACTAAATATAACTGAACATAACATTTTATTCATGAAGGCATGACGATTCAGATTGGGGGATTATAGTAAATGTAACATCCATCTAGCATATAACACTGGACAGATTGAGAGGTCTGTCCAAAACTATTGTAAGTGCTTATTAGTTTATACTAATTTATTTTAGTTCGATTGCGACGAAAGCTTTAGCTTATAGAATCGCTCTCGAACACTCAATTCTGATGTTTTCAAGTCCCTTAGAGAGAGGCAGAGGTTTAAACCCACTGCTACCCATTTTTACAGCTGGTGAACTGGGGCTGGCTATTAAGTGTTTTGCCCGTAAACACACCCGGGCGACAGTTGGGCTTGAACCACGGACCTCCAGGTCTTACTTATTGTAAACATAAGTGGGATAGCAGCAGAAGGCTAGGAAAGAATGACTTTTTTGTAATGGTTTTAAGTCAAGTTTAGGCAAGTTAAGACATTTTGTGTCATTTTGCATTAAAGAAATAGAATAATCATTTGTTATTCGATTAAGAAGATATAGCTTTGAATGTTCACTTAATGAAATATAAATTGATCTTACACCAAAACTAACAATTTTCCTCTATACATTGACGTCCGAGGCACTTTCCATAATTATGGAAAAGTCTGAGTGCTGTTCAGAATGTCTATGTTGGTGATTAGTTGTCTTGACTATTATTATGCTTTTAGTACATCTACATTTACTTTGATTTGTTGCTTTCAAACTGAAGCACGTAAAATATTGTCAGCAAAAAATTGATTTATCCTTTCACTATTGTAGATCAATTTATTTAGGGAAAATTTATTTAAAACAGTTGTTGATGTAACGATACCTATGAATTTTGTAGAAATGAATTGTAAATGATTGTCACATAAATTATTATTTCCAGAACACTAAGATATATGGCAAAGACATTTTACGCTATATTCCTGTATTAGGCTGGACATGGTATTTTACGGAGAGTATTTTCTTGAAAAGAAACTGGGTAGCAGATAAAAGAATATTAGAAAAGAGTATAGGAGAGATTGTTACATATCCACATGGACTTTGGGTCACGGTAAATATATTACTGTTCTATCTTTGTGTTACAGGACTATTATATACATGTATAAAACAACATTGTACTGTAATTTATTTTTAGTTTGATTATGACAAAAGCTTTAAGCCTTAAATGGAGTGTGTCTCAAACACTCATTCTAGATATGTTCATGTCCCTGAGAGAGGTAAGTTCACACATTGAAAAACAACAGTATTTTAAACTGGTTTAAATATGTTTTTTATAACAAATATAAGTAGAGTGATGTCCTTTGTATCTATTAATTTTTAACATTTTAGACTTACATACAATTTCTTAAGATTTTAAATCCATCGCCAAAGTGTAGTTGTAGCGCGTCTGGTTATCGTCCAAAAGGTTCTGGGTTTGATTTCCATCAGTTGCACTCATCTTTTCTGCCAATTTGTCTCCCACCAATGGGTTGATAATCATAGACCTATTTGGGAAAGCAGCTGGAGGCTAGGAGAGGATGTAATGGCTGTTCTTGTGTGAGAAATACTAGGAATCCATTGCTAGGTGATCCAGCTGCCACAATATAACTGAAAGATTTTTGAAAGTTGCATAGAACCACATTCAAACAAACAAACAAACTTAAGAATTATAAGAAAATTGAGCTGTACTGCTGCTCCATTTATCATTAACCCTTGTCCTGCTGAATAAATTTTGGCTAAAACTTTGCATCAAAATCAAAGGGCAAAAAGCACTGAAAGTACCAACTGTAGGTCAATTTTTATACGAAAAACTAAATCTATTGACAATTCTGGATTAAAAGTGAGAAACAGGTGGTGTAGACTAACTTCAGACTGCACATTTGTGCCGGCTGATGTTTGTCTATAGCTCCTGCCAAAGAAGGAATATTCCAGGTTCAGCATGACAAGGGTTAAGTACAGGTAAGAATCAGCTTGCACACTATTTCCCTATGATATCAATCATCACTACAAAATATTATACTAAGTTGAACAGGCCCTAATTATCTGATCTTGATATAACATGATTCAGGAAATGTTAAATACAGAGAAATGAAGAAAAAGAAAACTGAGTCATTTCTTTTGTCATTTCCAGTTACTGTTGTTCCCTGAAGGTACAAGATGGACTCCAGCTAAACATGAAGTCTGCCAGAAAATTGCCAAAGAGAAGGGTTATCCAGAATATAAACACATGTTGTTACCTAGAGCAAGGGGCTTTTATCTGTCTGCGTTACTTATGAAAGGGAAAAGTAAGATACATTATTTTTCCATTTGTGAGCCTTAGTGTGTTTTGGAAAAAATAGACCTGAAGACAAGTGATAGAAGAAATCATTAATGAAAATTCTTTCCACTCAAATAAATTAACATAACACCTACACGAAATATCTTGGGCATGTTGTTTTAACATTGTCTGCCCTTTTGTATGTCTGAGCACAAAACTTTATCTTAAAAGATAAGCATTCTACATATGTACTTCAGAGTTTGATTATTATTGTTATTTATCATATAGTATTTGTCAATATATATTTAATGTAGGATAAATTGAGTGGTCAGCAGAAATCTATTGTGACTGCCCATAAATACATAGGCACCAAAGGTACAGATAAGAGGGTTAAAACCAGTCTAAAATCTTTATTTCTCAATAAAATCCTATGTTGTTGGTACTCATTTGAATTGTCTCAATGAGACGATTAAAATGGGAAACAACAGCATAGGATTTTTACTATTATTGAAAAACTTTGATCTAAAATCCGAAATACTCTCTCTTTCTGTGGCTGTTAGGCACATGCAATAGTTTTGTGCTGTACCCTTAAATTGTCAATATTGCAGTTCCATCAATGGTAGATATTACGGTTGGATTTCCCAGTGACCAACCAGAACCAACTTTAATGGATGCTATTGCTGGTAAAAAACTCACATGTTCAATGAAAGTCAAGTAAGTGAGGGCTTATTAAAATAGGTAACTATAAGAAAATTATATTGGTGGCTTAGGGCAAAATAATTGCAATCCAATTAAATATAGAACTTTGATTGGTTTAAATTGCATCACATGGGGAAATCCATTGCAGTTTATTTCTGTATAAAATTCAACATCTTTTGGGAAACCCGACCTTCCATCTGCAAGTCCTGTGTTGTAGGAACTCAAAAAAACCCTTTTTCCCCTTCCACATTTTATAATTGCTATTCAATATACATTAGAAATTAAGATATTTTTGAACGAATTTATGATAAAAAGCATGCAGTTCTGATTCTGAGTCAATGTTTACAGGGAATGGACGAAGAACATCAAGCAACCCACTCAACTAAGCCTGATTATGATAGTTTTGTTTTAAAATGCATTTAAAATGAAGAACTTGTCAAAAATGATGTTTTGATCATCAGTACCTGAATGAATGTTAAAATTGTTGTTTATTTGTTTACCATTTGATTAATTTTATGCCATTTAACTTCGATAGCAAGATAAAAAAAAATCTAAAAATAGATTGTGTAATCTATACTCACAGAAATTAGACTTGAAACCTAAATATTTAGCCAAGTGTTTTAATAGTTACTAAGATCAAGAGGATTGAAGTTATAAGAGCCGAGTGTCTTTTTCACTGCGTTTATTTGGGTAAATAGCCTTAGCACATGACTTAAACATAACACCCTATGGGTGTTATTTGCCATGTGCTAAGGCAATTGCACTTTATACCCAAATAAACACAGTGAAAAAGACACTCATCCTTATAATAGTTGCAACTGCCTATATGTTTATAGGCAGTTGCAACTGTTTCACTCTGAGTCATGGATATGTAAACTTGCCCAAATGATTCCATGATAATGTCTGGTTTGTATGAATTATTTTGGGGGTACTTCTTATTATGCCCGCCGTCGACAAAAAGGGGGTAATATTTTGCTTGCACATGCTGGTCGGTTGATCAGTCAGTCTGTCCACCCGTCTGTAGATCTTGTTTGTGCAAAAAGTATGCAACTAGAATCATGATACTTCACAGATGGATAGTTCTCATTAAGGAGAAATGCAGTGCACAAGAACAAACCATAACAACACTCATCATATTTTTTGAGTCATTTCCCTCTAATAATTGACAAAAAAGGCCATCAACCTGCCCTTATGGGGGGCATAAATGTTTTACAAACATACTTTTGTTTTCTGTAAGACTTTCAAAAATTGTGATAAACATAAAAACTAGTCATGTGGAAATTTGCTCTAAACTCAATTGCATTAAGTTGCCACACAACCATGTGTTTTAGAGACCACACAGGAATGAAAATCTTGCAAAAGTCACCCTGCCATGTCTAAAAGGTCACATTTTCATGCAAATATTTCAGATTTCACAATGCTATGTAAATACTGTACAACCTGGACTGTTAAGTGGTAAATGTTTTAGAAGTCATAGGAATTGTTGTACTTACCTTTCAGAGCTCTCACTTTCATGTTAAGGTTACAATGTCATATAGATGTTTTAACCCTTGTCATGCTGAATAAATTTTGGCTAAAAATTTTCATCAAAATCAAAGGGCAAAAAGTACTGAAAGTACCAACTGTAGGTCAATTTTTATTTGGAAAACTAAATCTTTTGACAATTCTGGATTGAAAGTGAGAAACAGGTGGTGTAGACTAACATCAGACTGCACACATGTGCAGGCTGATGTAGACTGCACACATGTGCAGGCTGATGTTTGGCTATAGCTCCTGCCAAAGCAGGTATATTCTTGGTTCAGCATGACAAGGGTTGAGATGTTGCTCTGTCATGTTTTAGCGGTTGCTCTTTGATGTAAAGTTTGTAAAGATCATATTGTCATATTTATTTTTCACAACTTCGCTTTTAGAATTAAAAAAGACATTATTTGAATGAAATTTAAAGATACACAAATGGTCATTCCAATACTCGATATGCAACAAGTATTTGCATGTTCCCATTGGTTTAACCAACAGTAAATGGGATGTTGCCGACAAGGACCATGACAGACACTGGTTTTTGTGCGATTCATCCCAATATCTTATCAAGAAAAAACAGTTTATAAGCTTTGGAAGTAGTTTTTGCCAGTTGCATTTGAAATTTATTTTCTTAAATCACTTTGTTAAATAGCTTGTAGAAAAATTTGGAGATGCTGTTATAGAGTTTTTTGTTTTGTTTGTTTGGTAGAATGTTTTGCCCCCAAGAGTTTAATACTTAAGGAGTCAATGACTCCCTAATTACAAACATTAGCATGAGCCCAATTTAAGATGGATAAAGATGGATAGTCACACCAATTTTAGATGAGCAGTTGGAGCAGAGGGGGGGGGAGGGCTTGAAGAGAATGTTTTGATAGCACTGATGAAAGAAAAACTAGGAATCCATTGTAAGATGCTCCAGTCACCCTCAAATTACTGAAAGCTAGAAATGGCAGTTTGAATATACTGCCATTTATCTGCGCAAGCCAAGGGTTCTATCTCCATTATATTCCTTACGAATGTAAGGAACATAGTGGAGCTAGAACCCTTGGCTTGTGTAGATGACTGCCATTGACTTAAAAAAGATTGTGTTTTCTTGTAAATAATTTTGGAAAACAGTCTCCAACAGATTTAGTATCGCAGATCAAGTAGTTCTTATGTAAAGGTGAAGATCAGCCGATAAGGTAAATATATAATATGTACTAAGTGTTTTGTATAAAAAATTCTAAAAAGGTTGGGGTAATTGAAAATTGTCAATTCTCACCACCAAGTTAGATATTTTTTTATACAATACACTAAGTATGTATTATATTTATCTTATAACCTCTATTTGCCTTATTTTTTCATCGAGGTTTCTAACAGAAATGCAAGTTAATGAAAATAACCGCATAAAGAATATCATATGGGATGTTATCACACAGATATTTGTATAGTAATTTAGTTATAAGATAATGGTTATTTATCAGGGCCCAACATACAATTTTTTTCGCAGTTACAATACTGTATATATATAACATCCTTTGATAAGCTCTGAACTGACACTTTTAGAGGTACATTTAAGAGGAGGATTAAGATTTTCTTTCAAATGAAACTCTATGTTGTTGGTACTTTTCCAATGAGTACCCACAACTTAGGGTTTGTGCAAGTTTGCCTTAAATACCTCAATATAATCCATAATGCCCCTTCTATTTGTAGCTCTTTCGTACATCAAAGCTACAGTTTAAAGGGGTTGACACTAACATCAGTCCTCAGGCCCAAGGCCTGTAATTTTTGGGTAGGACTGGTACTTCAGTCTTTGATGCAGGTCCTTTTGGCATATGACTTTTTTTTGTCAGTAGCTTCAGTTCTGAATAATCATGAAAGTCACACCCTCATTTGATGTATGGAAAACTTTATGGGAAAAGCAGAAATTGCTTATATCAAGCAATTTCTTCTTTTGCCACACTGTTTTCCTCATGTCTGAAATTATCTCAAAAACAACACTATACATATTACTTGAGTAATGTATTGAGTTCAAATTGCTTGAGAGCCAAGAAAAATCTGGAGAACCTTTCCTCAGAGAGGAGGACCTGTGAAAGTTTGAACCAACTCGTCCTGAAGGCCTATTGTAAAATGATGTTAGTGTCAAACCCTGAGATTGAAGGGAAATTCCAAATACATGTATATCAAATTGTTTGATAAATATTTCCACAAGCCTTGTGCTATTGGTACCACAACATAGGGTTTCGATGAGAAACATAGATTTCAGACTAGACTCCCCCCCTTTGTATCTATATATAGAGGATATTGAATGAGTGGTCATGGAATACCAAATTTATTAAACAAGTCATCTATAAACAGATAAAAATGAGGCTGCGCCGAGTTTTTATCTGTTTAGATGACGAGTTTTATAAATTCGGTATTTTATTAGCACAAATTTTATATTCTATTTATAATATGACCCAAATTTTTGTGTAAAATTGTCAAAATTCTTGAAATTCAACATTTCAATTTTGCGCGATACATATAACGCTGTTTAAAACTGACGTCATAATATCAACATTGTAACTTCATTTTTGCGGTTACAAAATAGCATTGCTATTTGCTCTGGGCTCATTTGCATGTGTAATATCAAAAATATTCAACAGGTTTATATCACTCCCGCGACGTAAGTCATATTTTAAGTTTTATCATACTTGTAGGCGTTACCTTATAGAAGACATTCCAACAGAGAGTGAGGAGGTTTGTGGTGATTGGTTACGGCAAGTCTACAAACAAAAGGTTTGTTTAATGTTACGGCAAGTCTATAAACAATGGGTATATATAATGTTATGTATGTCTACGAACAAAAAGTTATGTTTAATGTTACGGCAAGTCTTCAAACAAAAGGCATGTCTAATGTAACGGCAAGTCTACAAACAAAAGGCATGTCTTATATAACTGCAAGTCTACAAACAAAAGGTATGTCTAATGTAACAGCAAGTCTACAAACAAAAGGCATGTCTAATGTTATGCATGTCTACAAACAAAAGGCATGTCTAATGTAACTGCAAGTCTACAAACAAAAGGCATGTCTAATGTTATGCATGTCTACAAACAAAAGGCATGTCTAATGTTATGGCAATTCTAAAAAAACAAATTATGTGTAATGTAACAGCAAGTCTGCTAGCAAAAAATATGTTTAATGTTAGGGCAAGTCTGCAAACAAATGGTTTGTTTAATGTTATGGCAAATGTACAAACAAAAGCTATGCCAAATGAACAAAAAGTTAAGCTATTGTCATCACCTTTGTGTCAACTCTGCCCTGCACTCAGGATGACAAAACAGTGTAAACTGTTTGCAAGTGGTACCCTGCTTTGCAAGTAAGTGTATATCCAAAGCAGGGAATAATTCACAAACAGTTTACACCACTTTGTCAACCTGAGTGCAGGGCTGGTCTGGTTGATGTAACATACTTTAACCTTTTCATGCTAAATATATTTTGGCTAAAAATTTGCATCAAAATCAAAGGGCAAAAAGCACTGAAATTACCAACTGCAGGTCAATTTTTATTTGAAAAATTAAATCTATTGACAATTCTGGTTTGAAAGTGAGAAACAGGTGGTGTAGACTAACATTAGACTGCACATATGTGCAGACTGATGTTTGTCTATATCTCCTGCCAAAGCAGGAATATTCCAGGTTCAGCATGACAAGGGTTAACCTTGATCATGACTTTATGACTGCTGATGATATAACTTGACAATTAGTATATATTATTGTGTTATATCACAAGAGCAATCCATACCAATAAGAAAAATAATGCTAATCACATTTCTGTGATTATTATGCCCTTTTTCGTGATTTTGCATAATATAACCTGAAAGAAAAATCTATTAAATCCAAACAAAGGTTTTTTTTTCAGATTGTCTATAATTAACATACTCCTGTTGCAAATCCATTTAAAATAAGGCCATGCGATCATGCAGTCAAGTCTACCGATAGCCTCAGTGGCCTCCATAGCTCATTTGGTTGCCCGTGAGACTCTCGATGCTTAATTATGAGATGAGATTGGTCCTTCCGGAGATAGGTCTCCCACCAATGGGTTAATAATCGTAGATCTATATCAGATAGCAGCTGGTTGCTAGAGAAGGATGTAATGGTAGTACTGGTGTTAGAAATGCCTGGAATACATTATTAGGTCTTCCAACCACAGCTGTATGACTGAAAGACTGTTGAAAGCGGCTTGAAACCCCATTAAAACAAACAAAATATACTCAAAGCCTTGATTTTGAACAAAAATACCTAAAGCCTAGATTTTGGACAAATGCAAAAAGTCCAAATCAAATTCCAGTGACAGAAATCTGTATTGGTTCACTAGCAGCAACTAGACGAGGGTACTAATTGTGTCTACAATACAGTCTATCAAGGTAGTCACTCAATCTCCTTGTAGCACACCTACTAGGAATATGAGAGAATCCAAGATTGAATTACAAAATTACAAAGACTTTTTAGCTTGACTATTCGAAGAATAGGGGGGCTATTCCAGTCACCTAGGCGTCGGCGACAGCATCGGCGTCGGCGTCAGGGTAATGCTTTGGTTAAGTTTTTACGTGCAAGTGTTTAAAATCTCTGTTTCTATTAAAGCTATTGCTTTGAAACTTTGCACATGCTTCTTTTTACCATATTATCAGCATCTAGACAAAGATTCATTACTCTGATATTGAATTTAGTGGAATTATAACCCTTTTCGGACTTAGAAATCTTGGTTAAGTTTTTATGTGCAAATGTTGTATTTCTGTAATATCTCTATTTCTACTAAAGCTATTGCTTTGAAAATTTGCATATGCTTCTGTGACCATAATATCAGCCCCTTGACAAAGATTCATTACTCTGATATTGAATTTAGTGGAATTTTAACTTTTTCGGACTTAGAAAATCTTGGTTAAGTTTTTACGTGCAAATGTTGTATTTCTGTAATATCTCTATTTCTACTAAAGCTATTGCTTTGAAACTTTGCACATGCTTCTGTGACCATATTATCAGCCTCTTGACAAAGATTCAATACTCTGATATTGAATTTAGTGGAATTATAACCCTTTTCAGACTTAGAAATCTTGGTTAAGTTTTTACATGCAAATGTTGTACATCAGTTATATCTCTAGTTCTATTAAAGCTATTGCTTTCAATCTTTGCACATGCTTCAATGATCATAACAACAGCCTCTTGATAAAGATTCAATTCTCTGATATAGAGTTTAGTGAATTTTTAACCCTTTTTGGACTTAGAAATTCTTGGTTAAGTTTTTACGTGCAAATGTTGTATTTCTGTAATATCTCTATTTCTGCTATAGCTGTTGCTTTGAAACTTTACACATTCTTCTTTGACCATATAATTAGCCCACAGAAAAAGATTCATTACTCTGATATTTAATTTAGTTGAATTTAACCCTTTTCGGCCTTAAAAATCTTGGTTATGTTTTTATGTGTAACTGTTTTATGTTAGTTGTATCTCTGTTCCTACTAAAGCTATTGCTTTGAAACTCTGCACATGCTTCTGTGACCATAATATCAGCCTCTAGACAAAGATTCTTTTCTCTTGACTTTCATTTTATTGAATTTCCAATGTCGATATTGATTTGCTGTTACTATCCAGTACTAGGAATAGTCGAGCTTCGCTGTCCTCCGACAGCTCTTGTTTATTGCCCGAATGGTCGTATTATGTTATAGCCTCTGTCTTCCTTCTGTCTGTCTGTCTGTCCGTCCGTTAGCAATTTTTTGTGTGCTCAACTCCTCCTAAACTATCAATGGGAATGAGCTGAAACTTGGCACAATTACTCCTTATGGTGTCTAGTTGTGCATAGGACCTTTGAAATTCAAATCGCCACAGTTATTACTGAGAAATCTTGAATTATCTGCCCTTAAATAAAAAAACTCACTTTTTTTGTGTGTGTGCAACTCCTCCTACATTATCCATGGGAATAAGCTGAAACTACACACAATTACTTCCTATGATGTCTAGTTGTGCATAAGACCTTTGAAATTCAAACCGCTCCAGTCAATTCTGAGAAATTTTGAATTATCTGCCCTTGAATTAAACGAAACTTACTGTATTTTGTGTGCAACTCCTCCTTAACTATCAATTGAAATGAGCTGAAACTAGACACAATTACCTCCTATGATGTCTAGTTTTGCTTAAGACTTTTCAATTCAAAATGCTCAAGTTATTCTAGAGTTATCTTGGATTATCTGCCCTTGAGTTGATGAAAAATAAAATTTCTTGTCAGCTCATTTTCTCCTACATTTTGGATGGGAATGAAGGGAAATTTGCCATAATGACTCTGTAGGTTGTCTATTTGTGCTTAGGACTAAATGTATTTTCGTATCTAAAGTAGTTCCTGATTTATCCGCCCTTTACTTCACAAAATAGTTTAAATTTACAGATTTTTTTGTGCGTGTGTGTGCACAACTCCTACAAATTAAATTGGATTGAATTGAATCTTGCCATAATGTAACCCTGATATTTGGTTAAGCATAAGACTTCAGAAATTCAAAAAGCTTGGGTCTTTCTTGTATTATCTGCCCTTGAATTGATTGAAATTCACTATATCTCTTTTGTGAGCAACTTGTCACACTTTCAATAGGAATGAAGTGAAACTTACAAAATAACTGTTTGACATATAGTTGTGCATAAAATCATATTCAATTTACACTAAAAAGGTCATTCTATGTTATGGCACCACTTGTCTGTTGGTCTGTTTGCAATATTTTTAGCTATCATTCAAGCTCACGTTACTGACAAGCCAAGGTTACTGACAAGCCCCATCGGGCGTATATGCGCCACTCTGCGAAGCTCTTGTTCTTTCTTGTATTGACAGAGGCTATAAAGATTAAATAATCGTGATTAAACATGACGAAAGATGCATGGAAAATGATTCAGCAGAGTAGGGGTTAACAATTTTAATCATCTTGATTTTTTTTGTGTCACCCTAAAATGATCCATTCAATAAATTGCTATAATTTGATTGCTGAGTGCAAAAAAGTTGTAACTGCCTATATGTTTAAAGGAAGTTACAACTGTTTAGTGCTGAGCCATAGAATTATGAAAGTGGATATACACATAAATATTTCAGCAAATTTGTGTTTTAGGACTTTCAGGCCTTTGATTTAGCGTTAGATTTTTACACTATCCTGCACTTGCATCCCAGCATTTAGCACCTAAATACCATGCTCTTGTTTATCTATGATTTATATGTTCTGTATTTTAGGATGACGATTTAGACTATTATAAGAGGACGGGGAAGTTTTTAGCTCCACTGGCTGAAAGCCACTGGGGCCATTGTCATGGCGTTGTGTCCGTCGTGCGTGCGTCCGTCTGTCCATGCGTCGGGTCTTAAACTTTTTCTTTAAAAATCTTCTCCTCAGAAACTACTGCATGAATTTCAACCAAACTTCACAGGAATGATCCTTAGGTGACCTTCTTTCAAAGTTGTTCAAGAAATTTTGATCCAATGAAAAACATGGATTAAATGGGCGTGGCTAATTTCCAAATATAGTAAAAAGTGACATTTCTCAGGTTCTAATTGATGGATACCAATTAAATTTTACATGAATAATCCTTGGGTGACCCTATATCAGTGTACCAAAAATTATTGTGATCGGATGAAAAATATGTATTTTATGGGCGGAGGTCATTTCTCTATATGTTATTTAGAGGAAACTTTGAAAATCATTTTCTCAGAATATAACCGAAAGATATCAACCAAATTTGACATGAATGATTCTTGAGTGACCTTTTATCAGTCTACAAAAAATTATTGTGATTGGATGAAAAATATATATTTTATGGGCGGAGGTCATTTCTCTAAATGTTATATAGTGGAAACTTTGAAAATCATTTCAACATCAGTAGAACCCAAAATATCTAAAAATCTAGTCAAAACTTAGTTAAGGTTTACCAATTATTGATGTACCAAAGCGACATTATGATCTCATATACTTTATAATGTCTGTATTTCAGGATGATGATTTAGACTATTATAAGAGGACGGGGAAGTTTGAAGGATTACCAGTTATCGACGTACCAAAGCGATATTATGATCTCATGTACTTTATAATGTGGGTAATTGTGACATGTATACCATTAGGGCTCTATCTACAATATGTGATATTTACAGCCAGCTCACTACATAAGCTCATCTTTGTGATATCTATAGTCTCTAGTAAGTATTTGATGAAAATATTGTTTAAAGTTTTCATTGAAGTATGAAACAAAAGCTCTCATTACAGACTACACAAAATATTTTGATTGGATGAAAAATATGTATTTAAGAGGTGAAGGTCAATGTTATATAGGTTATTTATTAACCATGAAATTTTCTTTGCAGAAACATTTTAGCATGTGACTTATTCTTATTGGAAAAAGAAAAAGAAATTCTCGTCTAATTATATCAGTAGATCCATATCTGTTGATCTCGCTCAACTCGCTCAAGCATCTCTAGTTGATTAATACTCCAATAAAAAAGAAACATAAAAATATATCCCTCATTTCTTACACTAGTGCAACACCAATATTTTACCAACATTGTATCAACAATGACAAAAAGCAAATCCATTTTAATCCAATTTCTTAGAATTAATTGTGACAAAGATAAGGGGCCATTAAATTTTGATAGAATCTGCATTGTCTTTGCCCCTTGGGACAGTTAATTTTAATTGTTCAATTACATGTGATTTAATGGGCATTACTTATTCAGCCAAAAAATGAATTGGCATCTTTGATATGTGTTATTTATTATACCCCCCATCTACGAAGTAGAGGGGGGTATTTTCGTTTCACCATGTCTGTCTGTCTATCGGTCCGTCCGTCGGTATACCTTCAGTTACAGGACTCTAACTCAACTGGATTTCATTGTGTTGATTCCAATGACCTTCAACAATTTAGATACAGTCAAATCCTATTTTAATGACATTCAATACAGCATTGTTTTCACTTACTGACACAAATTTGTTGGGAACCTAACTGCACAGTTCATTTTTCATTTGTTATAGCAGAATTCTTGTTTTCTGACATTGACACTGATTTTGAGCGAACGAAAATGCATATTCCCTCTTTAAGCTTGTTCTTACGACACAATAATTTTGGTCAAGATGGTTAACCCTTTCTTGTTTTACAAAATTTTGGACCTGTTCAAATTCAAAGGTTTTGCAGACAAAAATTTAAAGTGGATTTAATTTGAAAAATAACCATTCAGCAGAGTAGAAAATAGTGTGGAAAAAGAAGAAATTGCTTGTCAGAAGCAATTTCTTCTTTTTTCACAATGTTTTCTCAATCATAAAATCACAGGCAGGTAAAAAGCAGGGATTAAACAGCAAAGGCTTAATTACACAGAACCATAGGCATGATAGATAAACACCTAAAAGTAGTTGATAATTGACAAGTTTTTACTTTGAAAGGTGGTGATAAGTACCTTTAACAAATTTATCCTTTCAATACACTGTATTTAGATTATAAACTCAACACGCTATTGTAAACATTTCAGGTAGAATCCAATATCTACCTGTAGACGTTGCAGGTTAACTATCAGTTATCCGGTGTTTATTGGAGATAAATACTATTTAAACACACGTTGCTCAACGCCATCAAAAGTCCCCGTGGCCAAATGGTTAGCATGGAGTACTCCAAGGCGTCCAATCGCCGCCCTGTTTGCGCATAGGTTCGAGTCGTACAGAGCACATATTTTTTTTAAAAATCTTTTTAATCACATTTTCTAGAATTCTCTTGTGTATGCAAGTTTCTTGTGTAAATGTATGTCATTTGAAATGGTAAATTGTCTTTTTAAATATGAAATTCCTAGTTATCTTTTTATTCATTTACATTAAAATTTAAATAAACGGTGCATTTTTATGAATTTCAAAGGCCCTTTCAGTGTCAAAACATTATTTAATACGACTTGCTTAATGGCAGCATTGCTTTTCCAGAACTTCCCCTTCTTTTCTTGGGCATGCCGACAGCAGCTAAATACTCCTCCGTAAGACTAGTGCAAAATACTGTAATCGAGCGGTTCCTTCGATACTTTTGACATCAGGGAACCCTTTGACATAAGTCCCTTCTGAGTTGTTTAAATGCACATTGTCCCCCCAAAAAAGGTGAAATCAAAATATGAAATTTGTTAAACACCTTCGTTTTATAAGTTCTTGACTACTAAAACATCCTTTATATTATCATACTTTCCGCCCTCTCGTCTTTTAGAATTGATAAGAAAATATAATTAACAAATCTTGTTGGGAAAAGTCTTGTAAGCAGTCCCCAGCAAAAGCAAAAAAATTAGTGCGAACTGTCTATAAAAATGAATTATAAAAATATTGAATTTGTTAATATTGGGATTTGAACCGTGGTCTCCACGACAACAATCACTGTGCCTAGCCGTCTTTGCCATTTCTCATCGATAAGAAGTCCCTCTAACATAGTTATTTATTACAAGCATTACCAATTTACCAGTGTCACGCCCCAGTAGGTTTATCAATATACACCCTTTTTACAATAATATTGTGGTCCCGATAATGCTCAAAAAAGCGAATTCAGGTTATAGGTCTCCATTTATTTGTTTAGCTTTTCTCTGTTTTGCTATACAGAAAATGTTAGTTTAAAATAATTGCGTTTGAATTTTGATTGAAATGCATATGGTAAATAAAGTATAAAAAAATCAGTTCAATAAAAATATTCAAATTTTTAACAATATAACTGACAAGATGTTTCCTTTAGTTTGTACAAGCACTATACTTAGTATTTTAAATGATGGACGCTGCTTTTCGACAATCCTGCATTGATTGACCTTAGTGTTCATTCGATACACTGACATTTTTGATACAGTGACATATTTTCTGGAAACAAATAGGGTGGTTGTAACACGAGTTGACTGTTATTGATATTAATAATTGTTTGGTAAAAATAAACATTCCAGCTTACCTGCTTCAATTCCTTTGCCTTGCCGGATAAAGTCTTCCATCTCAAGTCGCATGCCATTTATTCACTAATAACCTCATGATTTTCAATTTCTTTTTAATTTCAGCTATATTTTTAATGAAGTGGATGATACGGTTCTCAGAAATCAAGCATGGAACATCATATGGCCTTGAATCAGCGGGTGGATCTCAGAAAAAGTCACAGTAAATCAACATGATGGAGTTTCATAGATTTATATTGTCATTCATGTAACATCGCACAGCCTTGAATCAACTGTCGATCTCAGATAAAGTCAGAACAGGGCCTGAGGTTATAAAACTTTTCTCAGGCTCAACTAAGTATTTTCTCAAATTTTGAATTTAAATAAATGTATGAAAATAAAAGATAGTATTAATAAGTTGTTATTTATAACAACTTATCAATACTATCTTTTATGTTAATACATTAAAATGAGTATTAAAACAGAATGTTGGCTTAAATGTGAGATAGCAGCTGGAGGCTAGGAAAAGATGTGGTGGTTGTACTGGTGAGAGAAATACCAGGAAACCATTGTTAGGTGCTCCAGCCACCGCGATATAACTGAAATAGTGTTGAAAGCGGTGTTAAACTCCATTCAATCAATCAAATTGAAATTTGAGAACATTTTTAATTGAGAATGAGAAAAGGTTTTGTACCTTGGGCCCAGATCAAGACTTATATAGCTTCATTTCATGTAGGTCAATTTACAGATGGTGGTAGTCAATGGAAAATTACATGTATGTTGTTCATCAGAAAGAATCATTTAAAGCGGATTTGAAATATTCATTGTTTTCTGCTATGAATTTCAATCATTTTTAGCTCACTTGAGCACATTGTGCTCAAGGTGAGCTTTTGTGATCATTGAATGTCTGTCGTCCGGCGTCAGATATCAACAATGTCAGTGTTTACACTCTAGAGGCAACAAATATGGCCCAATCATCATGAAACTTGATTAAAATGTTGGCCAGGTCACAAGGATGAATCCATTTGAAAATGGGATGGATCCATGCCATATCACAGGAAAAGGGGTCTATATGATATTTTTCTTGATATAACTCTAGTGGCAACAGTTTCGGCCCATACTGCATGAAACTTGGTTTTATGTTGAAATTATCTCCTTTAAGACATCTGCCTATTTAATTGATGTGATGTCCCAGGGGTCAAAGAGACTCAGGTGAGTGATCTAGGACCATCATGGTCCTCTTGTTTATTACTGGCGTCTTTAATGTGTAACATGTGACTCAAGCAAAAAAGACCATGTAGAAATTGCAAAATTGATTTGTTTTGCTAATTAGCTTTTGTATGATATTTCAAACAATTTGCCCTGTGCCCCCCTTTTCACCAATTTTAGAGATTACCCATGGCCTTTCAAGCCCCTTGTTTTTGTAAAGCCTGCTTGCAGTGAAGAAGAAATATTGATAGCCCAGTGCAAAACAGTTGTAACTACCTATAAACATATAGGTAGTTACAACTGCTTCACGTTGGGCCATTAATATTATCGTCACTGTGACATGTAGGTGTGTGAGGGTCAGTAACCAGATTTGTCCAGACCATAACTCTTATAATTATCGATAAATTTCAAAGTAACTTGACACAATTATTTTTCTCCATGAGAAGGTGTTCTGTCAACCTTTGGTCAAGGTAGAAGGGTTGTTATTTAACCTTGTCTTTAGCTTTGCATTTACAGAGTTTTATCTTGAGAAAATGTGTAAACCATATAAAATATTTAGATAACTCCAAGGGCAAGGATATTGGTCAAGGTAAATTGCTTACATAGAGCTTTTCTTAGCTTGACAGTGTTCCAAACCTGGAGCTTTAAAGCATATTGTTCTTGGGGAGTCAAAACCTTGTAACTACAGCTTAAATAAGCTGGAGTTACGAGGTTTTGATCACCCACCGACGATATTCAAACCTACCAGGAATATTATTTAGTATGAAATGCTAAAGTCTGGAAATATATTCATTTCCTAACAGTGTGGTAACTTTGGCGGACAAGAAAAAATATGTTTTTAATGTTTACTGACTGTTGTTGCAAAATATAAGTTTTCCTTTGTCTACAAGACTTAAAATATATTTTTGAAGCCCATTTTTGGTATGTATCACAAACTTGTCACTATGAAGATTTTTACTCTGTTAGAGAATGAAATGCACTTGAACATGTGTTTTCATGGGCCTCTTGGCTTTGTTTATGCTAGTTACCTTTCCTTATTTAATTTGTTTTGTGTAGCTAATTTTTAGCTTGGCTGTTTTCGGAGAAAACCTGAGGTATTGCTATAGCCTCCGTGTCGTTGTCGCCGTGCGTAATTTTTGACATTTTGTTATATCTCTAGTTCTACTGAAGGCATTCAGTTGAAACTTGGCACACATGTTCACCATAAAAAGAGCAACCTATACTATCAAGGGGGTAACTTAAGATGCATTTTGTGCAAATTATTGCCTTTTTTAGTCCCCCACCGGTTACCGGTTGGGGGACTATAGGTTTGCTCGATTCCGTCCGTCCGTCTGTCTGTCCGTCTGTCTGTCCGTCTGTCCGTCACGCTTTTGTCCGGGCTATATCTTCTAAACCATATGTGCTAGCAACTTCAAAATTGGTACACTTATAGATCTCATTGAGAAGAAGTGTCATGTTTAAGAACCGTTACTCTACCATGCCCACTTTTTGAGTTATTGCCCTTTGTTGTTTTTACCCTTACATTCCTGTCCGGAACATATCTCCTAAACTATGTGTGCTAGCAACTTCAAACTTTGTACACTTATAGATCTCATTGAGGAGAAGTGTCATGTTCAAGAACCGTTACTCTGACATGCCAATTTTTTGAGTTATTGCCCTTTGTTGTTTTTACCCTTACATTCTTGTCCGGAACATATCTCCTAAATTATGTGTGCTAGCAACTTCAAACTTTGTACACTGATAGATCACATTGAGAAGAAGTGTCATGTTCAAGATTCATAACTCTGCCACACCCACTTTTTGAGTTATTGCCCTTTGTTGTTTTTACCCTTTCATTCCTGTCCGGATCATATCTCCTAAACTATAAGTGCTAGCAACTTCAAACTTTGTACACTTATAGATCTCATTGAGGAGAAGTGTCATGTTCAAGAACTATTACTCTGCCATGCCCATTTTTTGAGTTATTGCCCTTTGTTGTTTTTACCCTTACATTCCTGTCCGGAACATATCTCCTAAACTATGTGTGCTAGCAACTTCAAACTTTGTACACTTATAGATCTCATTGAGGAGAAGTGTCATGTTCAAGAACCGTTACTCTGCCATGCCCATTTTTTGAGTTATTGCCCTTTGTTGTTTTTACCCTTACATTCTTGTCCGGAACATATCTCCTAAACTATGTGTGCTAGCAACTTCAAACTTTGTACACTGATAGATCACATTGAGACGAAGTGTCATGTTCAAGAACTGTTACTCTGCCACGCCCACTTTTTGAGTTATTGCCCTTTGTTGTTTTTACACTTACATTCTTCTCGGGATCATATCTCCTAAACTATAAGTGCTAGCAACTTCAAACTTTGTACACTGATAGATCTCATTGAGGCGAAGTGTCATGTTCAAGATCCATAAGTCTGCCCCACCCACTCTATGAGTTATTGCCCTTTGTTGTTTTTACCCTTACATTCTTGTCGGGATCATATCTCCTAAACTATAAGTGCTAGCAACTTCAAACTATGTACACTTATAGATCTTATTGAGGGCAAGTGTCATGTTCAAGAACTGTTATTCTGCCACGCCCACTTTTTGAGTTATTGCCCTTTGTTGTTTTTACCCTTGCATTCTTGTCTGGATCATATCTCCTGAACCATAAGTGCTAGCAACTTCAAACTTTGTACACTGATAGATCTTATTGAAGACAAGTGTCATGTACAAGAACTGTTACTATGCCATGCCCACTTTTTGAGTTTTTGCCCTTTGTTGTTTTTAGTCTTACATTCTTGTCCGGATCATATCTCCTAAACTATAAGTGCTAGCAACTTTAAACTTTTACAGTTATAGATCTAGTAAGTAGGAGATATATTATAAGAGAGGATTTTTTGTTATCCGGTGGGGGACTCCTGTATTGCATCGCAATACGACATGCACTTGTTTACTTATATTTTTTCCCACCATCCAGCACTCTATAGCCAAGCGTAGGCACCCGTAGGCGGTGCTCTTGTTATCCCCATGTGTTACTGTATACATGCATTACCTATATCATTAATTATTCTGGATAATATATATTATGAAGTATTTATCTTAAGTGCAGGATCACAAAGTTCAAATGGCCAAACATTAACCTTAACCATCTTTGCAAGAAAAGGGTTTAATCCCTGCTTTTTACGTGCCTGTGATTTTATGATTGAGAAAACATTGTGAAAAAGAAAGCAATTGCTTCTGACAAGCAATTTCTTCTTTTCCACACTATTTTCTACCCTACTGAATAGTAATTTTTCAAAGTAAATCCACTTTAAATTTTTGTCTCCAAAATTTTGTTAAACAGGAAAGGGTTAAACTCCACCTTGTACCTTATGTTTGTAAGGAACAAAGTTGAGTTCAAGCTATTGACTTGTAACAACATCTTGAAATCGATACTCATTCCAATACCCATTCAAAATCATTCAAAATTACTCACTCAGCACTCCATTCATTAATTCCAAACACTCACAAAAACAATTCAGAAATGCTCTGAAATCAATCAAATATGCTAGTTATGATATTTCTCAGATTCATTCAAGTTGAACAAATAGATCCTTGTTTAAATAAGCTGGTGTTGATTCAGAATCATCGGCAAAGACACACATTTTTTTATAGGCAAGTATGATTTTTTTTAAAGGGAGGTATAAAGATATCTGTTATTGTATTAAGCCCCTAAAATTTTATTAAAAAAATGCTTCACAATCTCATTCAAAAACAGTTTGAAATAATTCAAAAATCATTCAACTCATCATGATGTTTTTAACTGTACCAGATGGAATTAAAGTTATTCTAGTCTCAATCCAATGATTTTGCAGACAATTTTTCAAACTTCATTTCTACTTACCATTCTTGCAAAAAGGGACAATCTTGGTAGTGCGTAAAGTATCAACCCGAGTCAGACTGCGCGGATTGTGCAGACTGACTAGAATTGGAACTGTTCACACTTTGCTTATTTTCTGAATCTAGAATGATCAATATACCTTCCTGTGAAAGAAATTATGGAATCTGACCTCTGGTTTATTTGTGCTGCACCCAATCTCTTTTTCAAATATCTGTTTTACAGAGTTCCCAGATGGTCCCTTTTTGCATGACAGGTCACATTTAAGTAAATGAATAAGTGTCAAATGTTATTGGAAGCATCAAGGCAAAAGAAAAAAAAATGTGTGTAAAAGCAACTTGTCCTTTTGCAAAACT
This sequence comes from Fragum whitleyi, assembly GCA_948146395.1. NCBI lineage: Eukaryota > Metazoa > Mollusca > Bivalvia > Cardiida > Cardiidae > Fragum > Fragum whitleyi. The sequence goes on from OX411546.1 coordinate 8,441,849, forward strand.
GTGTTTTTTTTACTTCATTATATTTCATGTCAAAAACAAAATTGTGTTGTAATGTATTATATTATTAGTCCCCCACCGGTTACCGGTTGGGGGACTATAGGTTTGCTCGATTCCGTCTGTCCGTCCGTCCGTCCGTCCGTCCGTCCGTCTGTCTGTCCGTCCGTCCGTCTGTCCGTCTGTCACACTTTTGTCCGGGCTATATCTTCTAAACCATATGTGCTAGCAACTTCAAACTTGGTACACTTATAGATCTCATTGAGGAGAAGTGTCATGTTCAAGAACCGTTACTCTGTCATGCCCACTTTTTGAGTTATTGCCCTTTGTTGATTTTAGCCTTACATTCTTGTCCGGAACATATCTCCTTAACTATGTGTGCTAGCAACTTCAAACTTTGTACACTTATAGATCTCATTGAGGAGAAGTGTCATGTTCAAGAACCATTACTCTGCCACACCCACTTTTTGAGTTATTGCCCTTTGTTGTTTTTAGCCTTAAATTCTTGTCCGGAACATATCTCATAAACTATTTGTGCTAGCAACTTCAAACTTTGTACACTTATAGATCTCATTGAAGAGAAGTGTCATGTTCAAGAACCGTTACTCTGCCATGCATACTTTTTGAGTTATTGCCCTTTGTTGCTTTTAGCCTTAAATTCTTGTCCGGAACATATCTCCTAAACTATAAGTGCTAACAAATCCATATTTTGTACACTTATAGATCTCATTGAGGACAAGTGTCATGTTCAAGAACTGTTATTCTGCCATGCCCACTTTTTGAGTTATTGCCCTTTGTTGTTTTTACCCTTACAATTTTGTCCAGATTATATCTCCTAAACCATAAGTGCTAGCAACTTCAAACTTTGTACACTGATAGATCTTATCGAGGACAAGTGTTATGTACATGAACTGTTACTCTGCCATGTCCACCTTTTGAGTTATTGCCCTTTGTTGTTTTTAGTCTTACATTCTTTTCCGGATCATATCTCCTAAACTATAAGTGCTAGCAACTTTAAACTTTGTACACCTATAGATCTCATTGAGGACAAGTGTCATGTACAAGAACTGTTACTCTGCCACACCCACTTTTTGAGTTATTGCCCTTTGTTGTTTTTACCTTTATATTTTTGTCCGGAACATATCTTCTAAAACCATAAGTGCTAGAAACTGCAAACCTGCTACACTTATAGATATCATTGAGGACAAGTGTCATGTACAAGAACTGTCACTCTGTCATGTCCACTCTGCCATGTCCACTTACTGAGTTATTGCCCTTTGTTGTTTCTATCCTTACATTTTGTCCCGTACTTATCTCCTAAACTATAAGCCCTAGCAACTTCAAACTTTGTACACTGGTAGATCTCATTGAGAAGAAGATCTAGTAAGTAGGAGATATATTATAAGAAAGGATTTTTTGTTATCCGGTGGGGGACTCCTGTATTGCATCGCAATACGACATGCACTTGTTTCTCTGAAGTCCTTTCTATGCTAGTCAAAATATTAGTTGTAAATTACAAATGCAAGGGAATTTAGATTGAAAAATTAAGTATATCATCATCAGACACTGTAAAAGGAGATTTTAATTGATTGTAAATACTTTTTAGCTCACCAAACAGATGGAGTTTTTAGCACATATTTTGTTATTTATAACTGGATTTGCAAGAAAGTCAGTTACAAATTCAAACAGTCATTTTTTACTTATTTTGACTCTGATAGAATCATTCTGGCAGCTGCAGTCTGTGTAGGCTATTCATGGTCTTTACCTCTGTTTAAAGATGTCATTCTACCTTACTGTTTGAATTAATGCTTAAATTTGTTTAATTGGTGAACTTTCTTAATGAATTTAGAAAATCACATTGAGAATGCAGCTTCTGCAAAAAGTAGTCCTGTAAAAATTGTTTAATCATTGAACAAATCTTAACAATTTTCGTTCATGATATTAAATTATAAGATAAAAAGTGAATATTTGTTGATTTCATGGAGGTATACCTTGGTTTATTTGACCTTATTTTGACCTCTGTAGAAAAAAATGCTTAGATAAGAATTACCAACATATTTTATCAATTAACAAAATATACATTACATTCAATACCATTTGTTATTCATTCCTATGAAGGCATGTGCAAAGCCGAGTAGGAATAATCAGATTATTATTCATCTAGATAGCAGAGTCAGATTAGGGTCAATAAAACCACGCTACAGTTAGTTGCATCATGAAATTGAAATTCACCTCAATCAAAACCGTTCTAAATCACTCATTCAGCGTGCCTTTCATTCATTCAATCCAAACACTCACTGAAACCATTCTAAAACACTCAAACCCATTGAAAAATATAGAATCAACAACGTCATTCAAAATAGATTTTGATAGAGAAAAATCGGGATTTCACTGACATAATTAAAATTTTAAGCTGCTTATAGGTTCTTGAAGAAATAGGAAGCTATCTTTAGAAATTGTATTGATATTTTATTAGAGGGAGGTAATCAATATTGCAAATTTGTTCATCCTGAACAAAATTTGCAGTATTGGATTACCTCCCATCAAATTCACTTAAAATTCACTCCACACACTCATTCAATTTCATTCCTTTATCATTCCAAAATCATTCACCTTGTCAATTTCACGATGTTGTGAACTGTTTAATGAAACTACAAACCTAACTTCACTTTTGTATGAATCCACTTTGCATATTTAAACAGTGTGGTCTTTTTAGTTACATACCTGCATGAAATCAACCAATACTGTCCTCACTCCTTTAATGATTGTTCCAAGGAAGTCTAGAACTATGTCACTATGGATTAACTAGAACACTCATTAGACTGGATCATTTGTATTTGCTACCCCAAACTGTGCTTTCAAAATTTTGGATTTATGTATATTTTTAAGATTTTACAAAACAATTGAAGAAAATAAAATAACAAATAAATAAAAAGAATTAAATGTTTGTTTTTCTCTATGTATTAAATTTCCATACAAGCAAGTAAGGCATAATAGAGCATGGATGTATGTATGGCACAATGCTCTCGCGAGCGCTATGGGACGGTCTATATGTAACTCACGTGAGTCTAATTGGTATGAAATTGTGAGCTTAAAATACTCGTCACTAGGTATTACAGAATACAATTTCTTAGATAGTATTAGATACTACTAATGATTCATTATTCTGAACACGGCATCACTGTCATCAGGATGAGAAAACGGTGCAGAGTGTTTGAAAATTATACCCCGCTTTTCACGTGCAAAGCGGGGTATATTTTGCTAACACTCTGCATCGTTTTCTCAGCCTGAACGTAGGGCTGGTTTCTTTCAATAAAATGTCTTTGACCAGGTGTATGCCGTCATTCTACAACATGCCAAACAAAATACTCGTCGCTGGGTATTACAGAGTACAATTTCTAATGATTCCTTATTCTGAACACAGGGCACCCCTGTCATCAGTATGGAAAAACTGCCCGGTGGATGTACAGCCTTCTATTTCATTGGATGGACGCAAACGCTATATTTGTGACTGACCCATGAAGTAAAATCTAAAGACAAATTTATTTCACACCTTAACAATTTAGACTAATGACATCGTTTCTTTTGTATCACACGAGAGTGAAATATCTATATCCATACTGTACAATCAGAACGATGCTGTTGTGTAATAAGGATTTTATTTCGAAACGAGGCAACCTATACTGAACGACTAAATTGAGAATGCAGTCTCGAATATCCATAACACCACTTGTCGCGGCTCTTTCAATGTATCAAACCCTCTGTTCGGAGGTATTGAAATCGTACCCTGCAGAACCAGTATATATTTTGACGCAAGTACACGTGCAAAGCGGCGTACAATTTGCAAACAATTTTCACTGTTTTGTTATCCTGAGAACAGGGGTGGACATAAAAGTACGATAAAACAAAAACATAAATAAATACTTAAGTGAGCGGCCTAAAAGGCTGAACTACAAGTAATAAACTTAAAAGTTTTTGATATTAAATGATATACATGAATAGACCTCAAGTGACAAATACATTCGATAATATTTTTGTCCAGGAACAACCCCCTTTAAGCTACCATTTTATTTGGTGACCAATATTGAAATTTCTTTGTCATAATCAAAATCTCATAATCATCACGAAGATCACCAAACCATTTATCATTGAATCTTGATTTACAATCTTCAATGTTAACAAAGGTCCCCCACTTTTGAAATGAACTTACAGATTAAATCAAACCCCTAAATACATATTTAATGAGGTTAAGTTTTACCCAGTGACTGATGAATTTCAAACTCTTAATTATCCATCGTTGTGCAATGTCACAATTTATCCCTTATCTTATTTTAATCTTGCTTTGTTTTTCTATAACAAAATTAGTTTGTGCCCAGTCGTTAGGTTTTAGAGAGGACCGTTTAATCCATACAATGGTAAGTGTTTGGGCCTTTTGAAGAGAATAAATGTGACTCGTTACGCGAAAAGGGGCCATCTACGTTGAGCGTATAAAGTGTCGATCCTATCCAGACTAAGCGGACTGCGCAGACTGACTGGGGGCAAAAAAATTCACACTTAATAATTTTCTGAATCTAGATTGATTAAATTTCTTTCCCATAAAAGAATTCTTGTACTACAATCTTTAATTGACCTGTATTAGATCAAATTTTCTATTTAAATAACTATTTTACGGATTTCCAAGATGGTCTCTTTTCGTGTGACGGTTATTTGTTTATTTACATGTATTATTTAACCCTTTACCAAACGACAATATTTAAGGGTAATCCGATTAGAAAGGAGTTGCGGACGACAAAAAAATCAAATCAAAAGGCGAAAATATGCATGTTATAGCAGAGAAAATATTGAGGCTGATTATCAGCACTTTCTCCTTTTGCCTCGATGTTTTCTTAAGCCTATTCTTTTAGAGACGTCAAAACCAGGTCTTGTTGGGAAAGGGTTAAAATCGGAATATCTATTTGAAATTATGAATTTACACGTACAATGCAGGCGTATCATACTAAGATTTCCAGCATTCGATGAAGATGAAAACATTCACGAAACTTCTAAGAATGGCACTTTCTTGATCGTTCACAGATTTCCCCATTCTTATCGCGAGTCGGATTAAGTTATAACGTTTTGAGAAAAATAATGACACAGCTTTCTTGGCTACAAGGCTATAAAACGACGATAAAAACTATTAATGCTAATAGTAATTAAGAATAGATTTAGTCGCCGAACAGTAGGAACGAAGGCGATAGTCTCACATGCGAAAGATGACGTTTTTCTTAGCGGCGTCAAAATTGTAGAACTCAATTGTGACCCGTCGCGCGAAAAGGAATCATCTTGGAACTCCGTGAAATAAATATTTGGAAAAGGGAATATGTCCATCATAGGGTAACCAGAATACAAATTCGGAAATAATTGCATAGGAAGATAGAATAGTTATTCTGGATTCAGAAAATTCGATATTTGCGAAAAATTCCGAACACGGCCAGTCGGGAACCCTAGGCGATTCTACGGAATAGACCTCGGGAATAATACGGGCGCGTCCATGAAAGCGCGTCATTTCGCACGTGGGTTTATCATTCGGAACATCGCTCGGACATTTCCGTAAACTGGAAAGTACCTCGGACATAAGCGAAGTAATTTTTGGTCAATTTTTAGGTAATTCGGCTCCTGGTGGTACTTTGGTTTATACGCTTGAAGAAAAGCAAATTCCTTTAATGCTTTCAGATCGTCCATAAAAACCATTTTGGAATATAATGATTTGAAAGCAAAACGCAGTAAAACAATGCGTTTTGTTTTCAAATCATAATATGCCCAAATTTTACCTTACGTTGATTTCGCTTTTCGCAGCGTCATCCGCAGTTGTGTTTGTGACGTCAAATAAACCCACGTGCGAGATGATGCGCTTTCATGGCAGTGCCCGTATTATTCCCGAGGTCTATTCCGTAGAATCGCCGAGGGTTCCCGATTGATGGGTTTATATGACGTCACGAACATCAATGATCCCGCTAAGGATGACGTTGCATAAAACAAAATCAACGTAAGAATAAAAAAGGGCTTATTATAATTTAATGACAAAACGCAGTGTATTACTACGTTTTGTCATCAATTTATAATATACCCAAAAGATCGCCATAGACATTCGGAAAGAGTTAACAAAATGTCATTTTCTTCAAGCGTATTAAATCACCGAAGTACCACAAGAAGCCGAATTACCTAAAATACGACCCAAAATTACTAAACTTACGTCCGAAGTACCTTACGGAAAAGTCCGAGCGATATTCCGAATGCAGACCGCACTGTCTGACTGGGGTCGACACCTTACGATTTTCTAAAACTGTCCCTTTTCGCGTGACGGATCACAATTGTTTGTATATGAAATTAACAAAATCGCTACTGCCATTTTAAAAACCGATCGACCGACCAATCACTCATTTAAATTATATAATGAAATTCAACTCCGACTTACTCCGCCATTTTGTTGTAAGGTAACTGCGGACAAATAGATGGTCATTTTCGGTCAAAATTTTAAATTGTCTACAAATCTTGCCTTATGCGATAAAACTGAACTTTGAAGTACCCGCTTTCATATTTCGGTCATAAAAAGGAATTTCAAACGTAAAGTTGACGTCATGGCGTCATCAAGGGACCGACCCCTTGTTTAGTGACCAAATTCAGTAATTGTCCATTTTTTCGGAAATAATCAACCAATTTTTATCCCGCAAACGCTATTTGCTTTGTAAAAAGACGCACGGGGTTGTGTCTTGATTAATAAGAAAATATAAGTGTAAGAAATTCAAAAAGGTGCAACGTATTAAATGTAAATGACTTCTTCCATGATATTTTCGAGTACAGTTACTGAAAATATTGACTTTTTTCCCGAAAATTTGTCCGGTGACCTATGCTGAAATTTAGATATGTTGCTGCAATACCATTCCGCTGAAGAATTTTGAAATTAAAACTATGTGTCTTCGGGTTAGATTTTTTGTAAAAGTCGATTCCGCGAAGATATCGCAAATCAAAGTATATTTCAACATCGCAACATTAAACGGATGAAAAATTAAGTGATTTATTTGTTTTTCTTAAAATCACATTCAGATTTGATAGTTTTTCTGTTCGAATGTGCACAGAAATTAAACGACTAGCTCGGGCGTTGCTAGACTTTCTAATTGATTTTTTTTCGTGAAAATCGGCCGATTATTTCAGAAATATTTGCAAATACTGATTTTGGCGGGGCGAAAAGGGGTTGGCCCCTTAGTGACGTCACGACGTCAAATGAACTAGCTTTTAACCCTTTAATTGCGTGATAGCTAATGCCCGTACGTCAAAGATAAATCTCAGCAATTATTGTGGGACTTTAAGAAAGTCGAATTTCGACCATGTTATCTGTCCGCAGTTACAAATGTACCTTAAATATTTTCGTGGAGGGCTACTTGAATGTCGAAGCTGTAGTTACGATCCTTAGCTCGCCCTCCAACGATCTGCTGTTTCTTCCATGTCCATAACTATATATTTTGCAGATACATATATAATACGCACTTGTGTATTGTATGAAAAAAAAAATCTAGATAATTGTCGAGGCTCTACCGAAACAATTATCAATTCCAACAACCAAGTTAGATATTTTTATACAATAAACTAAGTTTGTATTATATTTATAGTCTTATAATTTTGTAAGCATTGTTTTCATCGATGGTTCTAACAGAAATACAAGTTTTTACCATGTTTCTTAAAAAAGGCGCATTATATCATTGAATCTGACCTCTGCTATTTAGATGCATAGAAATCTTATTATTCCTACCCGGCTTTGCACTTCGAGGGGTCAGCGCAACACTATTGTAAGTGCCTATGAATATATAGGCACTTACAATAGTATTGCGCTGACCCCTTGACTTGCTTTCATATGAATGAATAACAGTAAGTAATGAATGTAAAATATATTTTGTTAATTGATAAAATATGTCGATAATTGTTATTTAAGCATTTTTTCCACAAAAGTCAAAGTCGGGTCAAATTAACCAAGGTATATACGAGTAATAATGTATATTTTAGGGGTGTGTCATAACGAAGGTCTATAGACGGGGCCAGCGGTCCATTAATATCATAGTATTTCTAATTGATTTCAGGTTAATGTACCCAAACAAAGAAAGACATTTTGTAAAGGGAAAGGCTGTAAAAAGCACACCCTTCACAAAGTTATGCAGTATAAAGCCGGGAAAAAGTCAACACACGTACAAGGTATATCAAAGTGTAAAACGAAGGACGATTAAAAAAATAAAAAAAAAACATAAACATAAGGGATCAGTGTCCTTTCCTTTCCCCAACCTTAGAATTCATCAGAAATAGTACTTGGTTTACTCAACTTAAGCTGGTGGAACCGTTATTTCGAAATGCGCGATCTTTCGCAATGTAAACCGAGATTCCCTAATGAAATCTAAAATCAGACATCAACCAATGTTGACATGACCCCCAACCGTTCTGTTAATTTAGCTCTACTGAACGAATGTCAAAAAAGCTATAAAGCGATTGCGTGTTTGCCGTGCGTCTGCTTCGATCTGTTAACTTTTTCTTGTTCAGACCTACGCGATATTTAGTGCACAAATATTATTAAATTAGATTGAAACTTTCACAGTATGCTTGTACGGTCATAAGGATCGTCGCTATTAAAAAAAGACTCGATTCGTCAGACAACAAGGGAATAGGGGCCATATAGAATTTCTTTGCATTCTTGTATACGGGATAAAGTCCACAAATATAAACTAATTCTCTTGAAACTTGCACAGGATAAAAATAGGGTTTTAAGGATTGTCGCTTTTGAAAAAACGGATGATCTGTCAGATATCACGGGCAAAGCGGCATTGTGCATTTTTTTTTTTTTTTTTTTGCTTTTTTTATGATTAAGTCCACAAATATTATTGGATTTTATTGAAACACAGCAATTATGTTTCCGAAAGATTAGGTAAACTTTAGGGGAAATGAAAGTCGGTAGAGCGTCGCAGGCCCTCGTGCGCCTCTTATTTTGTTTTAATTATACTGATAGCAAAAAGTTTAGTCGCACTTTTAATAGCGTCATAAAGAAGTCAAACAGTTTAGCTAAACGAAAGTTTCAATTTGAAATATACTAGTCTTCCAACTTCCTTTCTTTTGATCGTTGGTTTTTATTTTTTCTCGCATACATACGTCTGTAGCGACGTTTACGTGAATTTAACGTACCTGGTCGATGTATGGGTGTTGCAAAATGGCTTAATTTTCTTTTTGTCTCATATGATTACTCTTATTCCGAGTTAACATTAAACATGTAAATGTAACGCATCCATCGCAGAAGAGCAAACTTTTGAGACGACGTTAAATTAGGTGGACAGCGCATTTACATATCCTATACGGTGTACATATCTGGTAAATGTTGAAATTGACTTAAGTTTCTGTCACAAGGGTTTTTTTACCATGTGGTTTGTTGCAAATAAACATTGACGTGGCATGGACCACTTTCCTTTTACAGAATTCATTAAACTACAATAGAATAGCTCCCGACCTTCATGACATTACGCTGAGCAATGGAATAGTTTTGTTGCCCGTATTGAATGCAATCGGTAAAACAACTCTGTGCACCATTCATGTCTTACTTTTGATTAATGAAAACAAACTCTAAAGAAACTACCAGTGAAAAATTTAATCAACGTCCCCGTGGCCGTCAAAAGAACGTAATTGATTGCTGAACCGGAAATTGGCAATGACTCAATTTCTGGGAAATAAGAAGAAATCGGAACTACATTTTTTTCTTTCCTGATTGACAATTTTTTACGAAATTGTCACTCTTTAAACAATAGGTGCATTTTGATGGGTAGGGTGCAAAGATAATGTTGGAGAGCCATTAGAAATATCCAATACTCTTACCAACTTCTTTTTTATTGCGACGAGATACCCCAAAATGATATTGATGACAAAAGTTAATTCGAATGTGTTAAAAAACGGAAAGCCGTCCGTTGTTAAAACTGTACGACTTTACCATTCTACCGGTCTGTACATAATCATATCGTTATGACTGGCCATCTTCGTCGAACAATTCAAAACCATTTAATTCTGGAAGGAAATTGAATAAAATCTTAACCAATGTCAACATCCTTGTGAAATGTGAATCACATCTTGAAATATATCCCATCGAAGACGGAACGACTAAACTTTTTGCGCTCAGTATATTTATGGGAGGGGGTGACACGTGTATACGTTCGTCCGTCTGTTTATCTTAGTCACAGTTTATTTAAAAAAAACTCAAAATAAGCTGAGATTTAGCAGGCATATTATTTATTCATAAGTTTGAGGTCAGTAGTCGAGCATTCATGAATCGTTTGTCAAAAGGTATTTATTTTGCATTGTAGAATTTAATAAAAATTATCTTTAAATGAGATATCTAAACCAATTTCATAAGTGTTTTTGTTGGCCAAGGCATAAGACAGTTTTATATTTATTATTTTTTTCAATTAGAACAAATGTGGTTAATTTCACTAAGATTAATACAGACTGCACTTTTGTTTATGAACCTCATAACGCGGGCTGTGATTGGCTAAAACATGAATGCCATGTCCAATCAGATTACTTCTCATAAACTGTTTGTGTTCCATTTGTTTCAGGTAAACGTCGATACGACAGAAAACAAAAGGGATATGGTGGACAAACGAAAGTAGTCTTCAGAAAAAAGGTAAGAGGCGGTTTTAAATGCAGGTACGGAACCCGAGAGTGGAGACCGTGGTCCGAGTTCAATTGGGGAATGTTATAAAAAACAAATATTTCTGTCAGATACTCACAGGAGAAATATTGAATACGTGCTTGAAATATGGGCGCCAAATTATATTAAATTATTTGTCAAAGTGTGCTAAGTTCAAAGAGCTTCAACAATGAAATCACAGAATCGTTTTATTTTTTCTTCGATTAATTAAATAGATATACAATGATAAATGTTGGCATCCATCCGTTCCGTCATTTTGTTTTCAAACATACTTTTGCTCTCCTTCGAAGAAGAGTGATTATATTGCTTTGCACTGGTCCGTCGGTCGGTCCGAAGACCATATTTTGACCGCAGCATATCTCAAATAGATTACAAATTATAATTGAGAACGTAACAGGCGGATAGATCTCATTGAGGAGGGGTGAAGTATACAAGAACCAAAACTCTACTCATCATATTTTTTGATTTATTGTCCTTTGTTGATTGACAAAGAACGGGCCATTGGCCTGCTCTAATTAGGGGCACAAATATTTTACAAACATCTCTTCTTTATAATATAGTCGAGTTATGACATTACATCATCGAGCATCGATTTGCATTTTGTTGTGCGTTAATTTTAATATACTTGAGCCGTCATGAGAAAAGGGACCGTCTTGGAACTACGTGAAATAAACATTTGAAAATGAGATTGGCCCCATCATAGGTCAACCCGAAAGTGTCATTTCGAAACATTTTATACAGGAAGGTAGATTGATCATAAAAAGATTCAGATAGTCATTGAAGTGCTTAAGGTGTTGGTCCAAGTCAGGCTGCGTAATACCCAGATGGTCCCTGTCGCGTGATTGATCACTTATCGTGAAATTTCCAACAATTTCAAATATGCACAAAGCAAAGTCTCTGACCAGCCTGTGCATCCGCACAGTCTGACTAGAGTCTTCACTATGGGTTTAGAAGATAGATAAGGTCTCAAGGTATCTGTAGATCATCAGGTAACTTTATATTTACAGTATGTGGCTGTCATCGCTACTCAATGTTTTCACCTCACGAAAATTTCAAATGATTGGAAATGTCACGCACAGGTTTATGGATGTTTTTGTTGACGAATAACGTTAACTTATTTGGAGATCTATGTACAATGTCGGAGGGGATTGGGCGTGTCAGCGATCCTTCAATTTAACTTACCCGATAGCTTTAAGTATATTCGTTTTCCGGTCAAGATTAACATTACAATAGAACTTTTCATAAACTTAGATTTCTGTATTTGCAGGCCAAGACGACTAAGAAAATTGTGTTGCGTTTAGAATGTACGGTGTGTAAATACAGAAAATTACTGGCTATCAAGAGATGCAAACATTTCGAACTTGGTGGAGACAAAAAACGCAAGGTTAGAATTCATTTTCATTTAATTTCTTGTGAAGAAATTTACGGATTTTCTCCTTTTATAAAGCTTTGATATTATCACTCAGTGCGATATCAGTGTCTAGTTAATATACTGATACTACTTTTTTCTAATCAGATAGAATCATGCTGTAAGAAAACCAATAAAAGGCAACGACAACATCATTAAATGATAAATCATTTGAACAAAGAATCATCCGTAAAAAAGAAAATAAAACTATTTATGAAAGAGGAACAATTCAGAATAAACAGATTATTTATGTTTCGTCATTGGAAGAAGTAAGCTTGTTAAAATGGCAAATGAAGACCTAGTTATGCGGTTGTAACTCCATCGATGAATAGTTTTATAGATGTACCCCAACGGGGAACCTTCGACAATTTGGAAAAGAGTACTTTCCGGTTTACGGAGAAGTCCGAGCAATGTTTCAAATAAAATGTTCCTCTCACAAATTAAAAAGTTTGTAAAAAAGATGTAAAACTTTTTGTGACCCTCACCCGGAGATAACTTTTCATAAAAGTATATATTCGTATGAGTAATCGTACCTGGAAGTACTAATCAAGCTCAAAACTTGTCAAGGGTCATATTGTATCTCAAGTTTCTATTCTCTTTCCAGGGTCAAATGATACAGTTCTGAGGGCAGTTACCACAACACTGGTAATTAAGAAGAAACCAGACAGTATAGACTAAGAATTGACTCATTTGCTGCTCATTTGTGCAGGCTGAGCTTAGTGTATACTGTCTTATAATGTCTGAAAAAGCCTACGCACGACAGGAACACCTCGTGAACAGTACGATAAGTTCAGTGTGATACAAAACTTCGTATAAATAGAGTGTCTTCATTTCTATGTTCATTTCTGTACAAAATTTGCGTAAATGTTTTAACTCAAGAAAGTTTAGGAGTTTCTTATTTTTTCCTCATTCTTCGAAATAGTTTCCTTGACCAGATAACTCCACGCATACTTACTGTTCAAATCTAATTCTATACAGTTTTCGTACGCGATTCTTTTTAAAATGTTCGGATATTTTTTTACTTTGTAAAAGGGCGAGTTTGTGTTTTCTACTTATGAAATGGTCGGCTAGTCGTTGGGGCGGGGTCTACATCAATGATTAACGTTTTTTAAAGACATTCATGTTTCCTATGATAGACACCTAGAATCAAACAATAAACACAACCTGTGATGCTTCAGATAAATTTATTAATACTTGAAAATGTCTCATAAGTCCATTGTACGTTACACGGTCAGTTCCTTGATAAACACCTTGTCTCTTTAGGCTTTTAGAGATTTCCTCTGAAATAAGGAGTAAAATTGTTAATATATTTTTGAAATGCAGAATAAAGTGGATTCATACACAAAATTTGATAAGGCTTCAAGTTTCATTACTCCATGAATCGAAAAAAGATACGGCCCCCGTCTCTTATGATTAAATTGTGATTACGCAAAGATGTAAAAGATATCTTTAAAATAAGACAAATTGATAATGGGGCTACTTTGTGAACATGCTTACAAAATAACTGCGTGCAAATATTTTCATTGAAGAATGAACCAATTTTCAGTCAATAAGAATGCCCATATTTTGTTTGGGACAATTAAGATCGATTTATACAGGGATAAGATAGATTATGACTCAACCAATGTATCTTTGAACTAAAACGTCGTAGATTTAAGGTAGTGGACTCGAAATAGTTCCGGGACATTTTGGAAGTAATGAACTTTAACAGTGTTAACCGAGGTTTCCTAATGATTTTCATTAGGAAACCTTGGTCAACATTGTAAAAGTTCATGAGTATCGAAAAGTTCCGGAACTATTACGGGTCTACTACCTTAACTTTAAACAATTACGCAATCAACCCGTAAACTAACGGTTTCAACAGTCGCAAGTACGGCCTATGGGAATAGTCTAAATTCTCGATCGATCCTTTTCGAACATTTTTCATATGCTTATAACATCATGCTCACATACAAATATAGCCAAATGAAACTCCATCTTACCCTGCTATTTAAATATTACAATACGCTCTACAATTCGACCAGGCATAGTCCTCCCATGCTGTACAAAAATTAGGAACATTGGCGGCTACATCAGCACAGTTGGGAATCTGATCGGCGACATTGCTGTCCGCATCTTTGGAAAAAAAAACACTCTTGAGATTTATGTCTGTTATTGAAGCACATTTTTCAAACTAGTTATCTATGCCCTTAATTTATTTCAACGAATTAAACCTTTAATTTATTCACAGGAAGAATAATCTAATAATCTATGTGGATATATACTTAGCAAAAAAAGAAACTTTACTTGACGCTGTAGTGTGGCCATGAAACCATATAGAATGAAAATGTTACTATTACATGAAACTTTAAAGCAATATCCGTCGGTGTATGGGTCTTTTATTGGTGGTCAAAGGACAGAGGGGTCGATTTCAAACATCACAGAAATGAAAGAAAGCACATCGGTGATGTTTTGAGTATCATTTCTTGAAGTTTTCGTCCTTACAGTCGTTCAAATATCACGAGAGACCAACGTCTGAACTAAATACCCATAATTGTCTTACAGTTATCCTTCCTTTGATGAGGGAATGAGAAAATATGCGATGGTAACAACGCCTCTACATGCCGTCACGAAGGGCCTATCTTTTCTCGAGCGACACCTCTAGTGTTTGCGAACCGATTTTTTATTTAATAATTGAGGTTTAAACGTTGCTCTCATTAGTTTACGTGTACAATTCTACGGCTGGTGAACCTATCCATAGTTTCTTGTCGTTTCTTACTTACTTGAACATTTCATCTGAATCAACAGTCGCCCTTCTATCTTCGGCGTATCACTCGTCCCTTCGGTGGGAGACAAATGACACTACTTCCAATGACTTTTGTCAATCATGGGATGAAAGTTGGCAGAGCCGGAGATCGAAACCACAACCCCTTGATTGAAAACCAGACGAGTTACCGACTGTCCCATCCGGGCTTGGCTGTTCTAAACCTATATGTTAAAATGTGAATTGCCGGTCCCGTGTAGCCAAACTTAAAAGTGGCTTTAAAAACAGACGTGCAAACTCTATTCACACCCGTAGTCTGATTTCTGCATTTTTCGATCGCTGTGGCATACCCGTTTCAATAAAAATGAGCAAACGTTTTTGTTTTTTCGTGTCAATGCTACAAAATGCGTGTGACTGAGTAACAAAAAGCACTAAAAATGAATTTTAGGTGGCTTAACACGAGTATGTGACTAAAACCGGAAAAGGCATGCGCACTAGCCTAGGATTGCTACAATCGCGCAAAATCCTACGTCTGTGTGGTCTCTTTCGTTAGCCCGACTAGCACATGTCAATAAAGTTAGCGTGTAGTCATTGTTAGTCATTCAAAATAGACCAAGAAGTATGTAAAGTTCCTTTTCTTGCTAAGTTTATTATAATATAAGGGATCAGTTCAAAACCATTGTAAGTGCCTATCAGTATTTAGACACCTAAAATAGTTTGCAAAGACCCCTCGATTTACGCTGTGAGAAAGAAAATCCAAAAACTGTTCTAAACCCTGAAATTATACCCTGGTCAATAGATTCACAGACAATTCAAGTATACATGTATTGAGAGTTTAGATATACAGAGCGACTTTAAAAACACAATGAAGTAAATTCGATTTTAGAGTAACGATAAATCAATCTGTTTTAGCTAAATCGGTGATTATCGAGCTGGCTGGAGTTTAAAAACACGTAATATAGAACATGTATAGGATAGAAAACGAGTGCCGTGGTATATGGGAAATAGACACGAGCTTTAGCGAGTGTCTATTTCCCATATACCGCGGCACGAGATTTTCTATCTGACTTAGACCACGCTTTTCTAGCATTGACTGTATTTCCCCCCAAAAAAATGAAAAAAAGGATCAATCTCGCTGTAGTATTACAATAACTATGGGTAATTACGCTAAAATTACTTTTAAACTATTTCTATTTCTTATTGCAGATCTTTTGCATTTTCGCCACTGTAGAAAGTCTTTTCGAAAAAGCACCCGTATAAAATGTTCGTTATCCGTTTGAAATGACTCGGCACGCAAAGTCTGTCGAGATTCACGAGCATGACACGTATATCTGTAATTACAACGCTCGAAGTTGTATCTTTGATATATCCTTTTGAAATATTGTTCTCTGATTGGCCAATTCGCTTCAAGCGTGGTCTAACTAAGGATATGAAATAAACATGGCATTTTTAAAAGCCCATTGAAAGAATATATATATAATACATGCTTAGTGTTTTGTATGAGAAAAAATATCTAACGAGGTTGGGAGAATTGATCATTGTCGAGGCTCTGCCGAGACAATTATCAATTCTCACAACCGAGTTAGATTTTTTTTTTCATACAATACATTAAGTATGTATTATATTTATCTTATAACCTCTTTTTGTCTTGTTTTCGTCGATGTTTCTGACTGAAGTTTCTAAAATTAACCACATTATATCATTGTTCTAAAAATAACCATGTGATATCATAAAAAATATCATACGGGATGTTATCACACGGATATTTATATAGTTATAAGATAAATTGCAATATCAAAAGTGTCATGTTTCTTTTTTGTGTCAGTATATATTAGACTAGTACCTTGAACGATAAATTCACAGACAACATTTCCAGTAAACCACGTACAGCTCCGGTCTAGCCATTTCCCGTCTGAAGCCCTCATAGAGGAACACGTCTGAGTGCCCGGCTCGTCTGAAATAAACAGTCTTGAAATCATATTGTCGCTTTTACTCCAAAACATCGTTTTGCCAAGCTGAAGTTTCGGGATTTTAGAAGAAAACCGGCGATATTGCACTCGGGTTAAAAACAAACCATAACAAATCCATTTAAAAATGGAAGAGAGTGAACATTGGCCCTTAAGCGTCCATCTTCGGTATTGTTCACAAAGGTTGCAAAATGCCAAAACAACTATTTTGAAATTTCAACCTAATTCCACGTAGACTATCAAACTCAATTGGTTTTTTTTAAAAAAAAATACCCCATGACCTAGTTTTTCAAAACTGACCAGACCCAATTTTTAACTTTTCTTAAATCAATAAACAACATAATTTCAGTTTTAAAATATTTGAGCCAACGCGCACACACAAAACAACTTTGACCTTGTTTTTGAACCCACTCGATCCAAACACCTTCACTGTCTCGGTGACCTAGTGGTAAATATACTCGACCCGTGACTCGTAGAGGCCCGTGGTTCGAGCCCCACCGTCGCCGGGATGTGTTTATGGCCAGCCCTGGTTCATCCCGCTGTAGAGTTAGGCTGCAGTGGATTTAAACCACTGCCTCTACAAAATAACACTGATATTTTAAGACACTAACATAATAGTTATTCGGATTCTTTCCGCGATGTTGTGATAAAAAAAGCGTATCTTGGCTGATTCTGACAGTTAGATCTTTAGATAGATTAATGAATAGACTAGGCGGCATTTTCTGTACGAGGCTTATTTTTCGACTTGGTTCAACATACCTGCCAGAAAAGGTCTGACTGCAGAAATGCAATCTTTAGACCTTCCTGGACACGGCCAGCCACGTTGTAATATCAAATTGTGGTATACATTTTTTGCTACGGGTCCTTTTTTAGTCATACCCTAAGCGCTAATAATGGAAGAAAAATATTGACTAACGAACACAAATACTTATCATAAACACCATGTAAGAAGTTTTTTAGCCATATTTTTGAGTTCTTACAATTGGTAATTGAGAACTGTAGATCATGCAATAATAAACACAATTCTGAATATGCTCATATCATGGCAAATGCTCTTTTTCATGTGTTAATTTACCCCACCCACCACCTTTTAACGGCTATCTGACTTTTTGTAAATTTCTGCGAAAGTACATTAACGTATTTACCTAATAATCGCATTTAAAGTTATTTGATAACTTTTCAGGCTCCTTTATCTTTTTGAAATAAATATAATCAAGCATTTTGTCAGTGTACGCAGAGAATCGCTGAAAAAATCTCTCATAAAAGTTTTTTAATACTCAATGATTCGTGTATATCGAGATTTTTTTTATAATGTATTTAACTGTTTTACGCCTTAACACAATCGTTACTCTACATAATCACTTCAAGAACCTTAGGTGTTTTCCAAAGCTAATGTTTTGTAAAAAATAGGGTGGGTAAGTGTACACAGAGAAGTATCTATAGAGTATTTATATAGTCATACTATATTTTCATGAGCTGGAAGTTATTTTATCAGCGAATTTTCTCCCTTCTTATTTATCTTAGCAATCAGAAACATTTTCATAATATCGTAGATAAAAGACTTTCTTTTGCATATGATTTGAGTTGAGATCTAGCCGCCGTCATAGCGCAGTTGGTAGCGCGTCGGACTGTCAAACTAGAGGTCACGGGTTCGATCCCCGACGGCGGCACTCATTCTTTCCGACTATTTGTCTCTCACCAATGGGTCGATAATCGTAGATCTATGTGAGATAGTAGCTGGAGGCTAGGAAAGGATGTAATGGTAGTACTGGCGTGAGAAATACCAGGAATCCATTGTTAGGTGCTCCAGCCGCCGCGATATAACTGAAATAATGTTGAAAGCGGCGTAAAACCCCATTCAATCAATCAATGAGTTGAGATCTACATCTTTAGCTCTAAGAAGTTGTTATATGAAAAACACCATTTCTAAAAACGTGAAAAAATCATCTATCCGACTATTTTTTTGTACAACATATGAAATTGCGTTAGGTCAAGGTGATTTTAGAAATATTATTCGATAATGCGTTGCTAAACTATTAGGGTCATTGGTATCTAATTATAAGAATTGGTCATAAGTATGTTTGGTGTACGCAGAGAACTTAAATTGGCCAGAGATTCAAATCCTAGAATTAAACGTATAAACAGGATGCAATCTTACTCTGATTCTGGCCTAAATCATTTATCTTATTAAATAATGATCATAATTAGGCGGAGAGTGTAGATTGCTTGCGAATAGACTCATACAGATCCATGTAATAATCAAATTGATGGTTGGGTCGAAATTCTTTTTTGAAATAGGGATTTATTAAAAGTAATTCAGGGGATAGAGCACACATAAGAAGTAGTTAAATATTTTATGAACAAAATAGTGTGCTTTAGGAACTCACACTCTCACATATTTACTAATTTATTTGTTATTGAAAATCAATACATCGTTGTTGCTTCTTCTTCTTTTTACTGATCAGTTATACATGACATGTCAGGCAAAAAGGTACTTTTAAATAAACCCACGACATGTCAGCCAAAAGGAACTAACTCTTAGCATTAAAGTTTTATTCTTTTCACCATTAGATCTAGTTAACAAATACTTTTACTAATTTAGTTTTCAAAGAGAGGACCATCAGGGTAAAAAATAGATCTTTCTAATCCTTTTATTTACAAAAGGCAGATGAAGCGACGTTGCTGTTCGCATTGTATATATCGAACATTTAAATTTTTTATCTTAATAGTGCCCCTCGATTTTACAAACATGTTTCTGTTATATGCGTCTAAAATAATGCTGCAGAATTCTGTAATAACCAAGTCTTAATTTAAAGTAACATAACAAGAGAAAACTTCGCTCAAAACATTGTAAATGGATAAGTTGTATACATAACAAGCCTTAAGTCATATGATTATTTCAAAATATGTATCAAATAAGATTGAAGATTCAACATTTCCTCCATTTATGTAATATGGTATCTACATAGGCATTAGCGTCCATTACAATAAGATAACCACCAACACAATCAGAATAAGGTATTACTACTTTATTTCGAACTTCATCCGTATATCGCACATCGGTTAGAGTAGCCAATAAAAAAGCTATAAAATAATTTATAGTCTGTTTTCGAATCGATGGTTCGCGCAGCGACTATACACTTAACCTTCTATCATCTAGAAACACTTTGCCGGTTGTAAAATCTTGGCGCTATTTACAGCCTTCGGCTCCCAAGTGTTCCAACTTCTACACCTGGTGGAGATAGATTTTCCCAGAAATTTTTCGCGGTCTTGAGGGGGTTTGATCCCAGGACCTTCCGATCCCAATACCTCCGTCCTAGCCACTGAACCTCTGTATCCACACTTACGTACACCACGTAGAGCTCTTTAATTTTACCAATAAAGATTACGACCTAAATCGTCACAAATCAAGAATGGCTAGTCCAAAGAATGCACCAAAAGTTTCTAAGAACTCCATTCTCTATTTTGAAGTAAAGTACGAATGGCACAACATAGGTACTATTTCCATTTTTCAATTTGAGATATAAAATCAAATCTCTAAGCCAATCCTACATGTAAGATTTAATTGCTGGATGATTTCTAGGGAGAACATTTTAGATATTTCATATTCTGACAATTTATCCCAAAATACTTTTACAAATTCTCATTTTTAAATAATACCTGATACAAAACCCTCTATCAATCTCCACTCGAACTCAACTTAGTCACTCACTTACTCATATCATCAACATTCAGCCACTCAAAACTTCATACAAACTCATTATTGCAGGAACACCTCATTTTTTCTGCTTGTTTTATTTGTTTTTCATCAAATTACTATTGATAAATTATTTTTTGACGTTCATACATACTGAATATACGATTACGCAACTAAGTGCCAATAAAAAAGAAGATTTTTTTCCATTTCCACAAACAATCAGTTAACGGATATGTCTATTAGGTATTTTTTTCTCTTTATTCGCATACAAACTCATGTTCTTCATTCAATTCATCCAATGCTATGCCCAATTCATTTTCTTTAAATGATAAAAAATAACTCAAATTAATAAAATAAAATAAAAAAAGCTCTCGGCCCTCCATTATTAGTCGATGAACCGAATTCAACGACTCTTTTCTTATTGGCCTAGAATTCATTATTAGTAAAAAATGTTTTTTGTTCTAGGCTTTAAGATTAAGGCCGAGTAAAAAAAAAAAAATTAGGGGGAGCAGGGGGGGGGGGGGGGGTGAGGGGGGTGAGTCCGACCTCAAACTCTACGCACAAACATCAATACTAAATTTTCATTTGTATTAAATAAACTTCAATAAAACATTCAATTGTTTATTTAATCAGGGAACAGTTGATATTGAATTGAAAGTGTATCGCCATGTGCTGCAATTGAGTAGTAAACCTAGAACCTTATCTGAACACGCCAGGTGTTGTTGTTATTGTTGTTGTTATTGTTGTTGTAGTGGATTAGTATCTCCAAAAGCTTGATATGACAGACTATTATAACTGCATACTATGGCTAGGGCAAAAAATACAACAGGAAGGTTTCCCGGACTTATAGATAACACTAATAAGAAGTAATTATGTAGGTCCACGTTAACTGGGTGGGTGGGGTAATTCTTTGCTGACATATAAAAAACTTAACGAATTTCTTTGTTTATTGGTTGAATTTTCATCGTATTCACACCCAATCTCAAATAAATAAGACAGAAAACGCTACATTAAGACGTTTGGATAATGATATTTAGAGAGTTCATTTGAAAAAAGAGGAATTACGGCTTATGAATATTTTCTTGGAGGGTTGGTTCAAACAAAGCCGTCTAACACAAAACTGCAACCACAATTTGACATTACAACGTGCCTAAATGTGTTGTAGTATGATGGATCTTTCCATTTTTACAGTCAAACCTTTTCTGGCAGGTATGTTGAACGGATTGAAATTTTCAATTTTTGCCTCCTAGACTAAAATCGTAGGGTAATTATCAACTTTTATAACAGTATGTTATTAACTGCAATGGGCTTTTTACTGTAGCTTACTGTGTATACTTGGGCCGTTTTATCAACGAAGCGAGAGAAACATGGCTGCCCTTACCGGTGCGTTTTTTTTCCATGTTTCTGGCAAGGCGCCACAAGGAAAATTTATTATATCGGAGCGGTCGTAGATATCAACTTGATGATTGTCAGGTTAGCCTTAGCCAATGAAAATGCGAGAACTTTCTTGTGAGTATAATAAACAACTCTTCAATATATTATTCTCGATATACTGTTTTAACCAGTTTTACACGTGTTTTTTGTTGTCATTGTAATTTGTTTTTTGAATCAATTTCCTACCTGGTTTCCAATTGTTGAAACTGCCGAGGCTGGAACCATCTGACCACGACCAGGTACCAGTAGAACTGTCACGTGTCAAACCTAGCCAGGCATCTGTACCTTTCTCTTCCCTGGAAATCACAATCACATAGAATAGAATAGAATAGAATAGAATAGAGTGGAACCTAGAATACAATAGATCCTAGAATACAATAGAATAGAATAAAATAATTTTATTATTCTTAAAAAGCTTATTCGGAACATCGCTCAGTAAACTGGAAAGTACCTCGGACATAAATGTAAACGTAATTTTGGGTCATTATATTTGTTACTCGGCTCCTGGGGCCTCTTTCAAGAAAAAATATCGTACGATTTATCTTATAATTATCGTACGATTATATTTAAGACGGTCGTAAACGGCTTTCATGAAAACATCGTTGAAAATCGCAGACTATACGACCTTATAAGATTGTCGTAAAGTTGATCTTTCACATCTGCACGTGCTGATCATATGATATAAACTTCCACATTAGTGGGTAAATTGTCCACTTTTTTCAATACCAAAAACGGTAAATCAGCAAACTGACAGTAGAAAAGCCATTTACTTGTATATCAATGCATATTTAACGAGGGTTTTTAAACTAAATTCGCCGAACTACACATTTCTTATCGATATCTAAATATCTATGTCAAGATAATTATACAAGAGCACATAATTGCATAGTTAATTTGGCCAACACTGTCGATTCCCTTGCCAATCGGAGTACACCGGCTGTCGCGCCGAATTTGTAGCAAGCGAACATTGGACCGCATGGCAAAATGCACTTGTTTTAGTTAATGATCATCTGCACCAAGTTTTCGGTGTATGACTTTATTAATATTTACATTTTATTATCATTGTGGTTTGTTTGGTTGTTTTCTGGTGAAGTATATGCATGTATAAGAATTCAAAATTGTTAAAAAGGTAAGATGCAAAAAATGGCTCATCCATTTTTCTTATATATGTATATATTATCCAATTCTTCAAATCTGTATAGTTATGTGCCTATGTGGAAGGTATTGAAACGAACTATAGAAGGATGGTATTGAAACGAACTTTAGATGGATATTATATTCCATCGCTTACATACTAAATTACCGATGACTCTAACTTCGGTTCTAGTACAGTGCTCGTTGTCGTTTTCGTGTAACTACAACAGTCATATGTAACTAAGACATGTTTCATCTAGCTTAGTATCGCCGTTCACTTATTTTATTTGCTTGATTATTTGCTCAGTTTATATTTGACGAAAAGAGAGAGAAAAATTTATCGAGTGCAGCGGTTTTGTTGTTGATGTTGTTGTTGTTAATAAGAAATCCTCCTTTTTATCTAGAATTGTATGGTTTTGACTATAGGTTGCGGAATTTTCCTTTTCATTATTGTAGTTCTTGAAGCATAAAACACAGGAATCCATAATGTATAATGTGAGAGTAAATTGTTTTTTAAAAAGTAAGTAATTTATATATGATTTCAATTGATTTAGTATCTCCCACTTTCTGTGTCACTAGGAAGGGTTAAGCAAGCATTTTCAGTTATGATCATGAAAGGGTCGATTCTTACGGTAAATAAAAACAACAAAAATACCACTATGTAAACATTCTGCGACAATCGTAGGACTATCGCAGAGTAAAATCAAACATCGAAATGAGGGTGCATCAACTGTTTTCAATATATCTCGTTTATTACGCTATATTGTACTGGGAAATTTGACATGTGCATATCTAAATAATCGTTCTAACATCCTCGAGAGCTAGAAAGGAATCCTAGAAAATTTTAGGCTCATAGGAACAAAATCGTAAAATTTACGACTGGTCTGAAGGTGTCGTATATTTTATCGTAGATTTCACGATACGACGCCTTTCTTGAGAGCCAAAAAGTTTCTTGAAAGCCAATTTTTATCGTACGATTGCGATACGACCAAATTTCAATCGTAGGACCTTTCTTGAAAGAGGCCCCTGGTGGTAATTTGGCCAATGCTCTTAAAGAATAACACATTCTTTACATTCTTTCCGATCGTCTTTAGAGATCTTTTTGGCATTTAATAAGTTTAAAACAAAATGCAGTAACATTCTACATTTTGTTATCAAATTAAAAATTCCAAGTATTAACCTTCATATTAACTCAGTTGCCAAACGACGCGCTTTGTGGCTGCGACCTTTTTATTCCCTATGTCTATTCCGTAGAATCACCGAAGCTGACCGACTCACAGAGAATATTGAGTCATCCGGTTATCAACAGCCCTGCATTCAGGATGATAAAACGGTGCAAACTGTTTGTAAATTTTACCCTGCTTTACACGTGTTCTTGCGTGAAAAGCGGAGTATTATTTGCAAACAGTTTATGCCGTATTTTCAGAACACATGGTATAAAGAAAGTAGATTGTGTTGCATTATAGTTAATTGTACAAATTTAACAATATTTTCTGAGGGTATTGATTGGATTTAGATTTGGGGTAAGTTTGAGGTTTTGAAAGGACTCAAGATAGATTGCTCGATAGAAAACTGTTTCGCGACGAGTCCTTTCGTACCATAAAAGTAACGAAGGTAGAGCATAAAACATCCTTTTTGGTGGACGTTTACGTTCACCAGTGTTAATACCGTGTAAGAACAATCCTGTCAGATGTTAATAGGTTTTCAAATAAGCAGTGCTCACTTAGATTCAATTTACTCTTTTTCAAGAATTGTATGCGTCTGACAACTATGAATCTTAAAAATGGAGTGAAACAAGGAATCTTTATAACTTGTTTAAACCTCAAAGACATCTTTTAAGTGCAAAATCAAATGCAATTCTGAGATTAGGTGAACGTTTTGCTTGCGTAGAACTACTTTTGAGGAAGAATGAGTAATTTGCCCCTTTTTTTCCAATAGTCTATGGGAGGTCACTTGGTGAATGGAATTACTGGAATAGTAACCTCCCCTGACACTACTTATGTATATAAAACAATGGCCAATAAATGGAAATTGCAGAAAAGACATGAATAGCGATACAGCCCGAGCAGGTAGAGTTAAACATTCAGGTCGTGTGATAAAGGTTTATGCAAAGAGGTTTTACTTTACTTTTCAACACAACACAGCCAATCTCGAGACCAGTGTCTGCAATTTTTTATCCGTGTATATAAACACTTACCTTTTCTTTCTTTATTTGAAAATGAAAATCGCAGAAAAATTAATTATTTTATAGAATGTTTTAGCTCACCGGAGCACATCGTGCTCAAGGTGAACTTTTGTGATCATCGGATGTCCGTCGTGAGTCGTCCGTCGTCAGACGTCAACAACTTAAGTGTTTACACTCTATAGGCCACAAATAAATATGGACCAATCATCATGACACTTTGTCAGAATGTTCACCAGGTCACAAGGATTGACCCTATTAAAAATGTGAAGGATCCGTGCCATATCACGGGGAAAGAGGCCTATAAGACAAATTTCCTGTTTACACTTTAGAGGCCACAAATATGGTCCAATGTTTATGAAACTTGGTCAGGATGTTTGCTAGGTTACAAGGATGAAGCCTATTAGAAATAGGAAGCCTCCATGCCATATCACGAGAAAATGGGCCTTAAAGATATTTTTCTTGTTTACACTCTAGAGGCCACAAATATGATCCAGTCATCATCAAACTTGGTCAGAGTGGTTGTCAGGTTACAAGGATGAATCTTATTGAAAATGGGAAGGATCCATGCCATATCACGGGAAAAGGGGCCTTAATGACAATGTTTTTGTTTACACTATAGAGGCCACAAATATTGTCCAATCTTCATGAAACTTGGTCAGAATGTTGGTCAGGTTGCAAGAATGAACCCTATCGAAAATGAAAAAGATCCGTATCATATCACAGGAAAGGGGGCCTTAATGACAATTTTCTTATTTACACTATAGAGGCTACAAATATGGTCCAATTATCATGAAACTTGGTCTGAATATTTGTCAGATCACAAGGATGAACCCTTAAGAAAATGGGAAGGATGCATGCCAAATTACAGGAAAAGACAACTTGATGTCAATTTCCTTGTTTACACTCTAGAGGCCACAAATATGATCCAATCTTCTTGAAGCTTTGTCAGCATGTGTTTCTTGTCACAAGGATGAACCCTATTGAAAATGGGAAGGATCCATGCCATATCATGGGAAAAAGGGCCTTAATCACAATTTTCTTGTTTAAACTCTAACAAATCATAAATTTGCAATCATGACATTTTTGCATAGTCCTCTTGTTAAGCAGATAACAACATAATCATAATTTTTATTATGAGATTACGGATAATCGATTTGCATTACAAAATAAGAATAATAACGTAGATCATCTTATTGTAATTTCTTTCTTTTTATACACAATGGATCAGGCATTCACTCTTTCAACTACACCCGGCTTAATGCCGAAAGTTATCTTAACCTTGAAATTACATGACTTTGGTTGACGATCGACAATATATATTGAGAAATGTATATGTGAAAAAAGATGCGAACTTGGGTCAGTTCATTTTCCTTTTCATCGTAATTTTACATGAAAATTCCTCCCCATCTCAACAAATGGAAGAATCTCTCTAGTATTCCAAGAGAAACGTCCACCATCAGTATAGTTCCGCAAGAAAGAGTGAGGTCCGAGAAACCGTTATCTCCTATCATTTTCAATGTAAAATTGATCTTTGATCACTCACTTGAAATTGTAGGTCTATACTTCCAGTGCTTTGATTTAAGATGTCATCAGATTATATCGCAAAATTGAAATTGTAAATTGGTATTTTCATTGACCAAGTTCAGTCAAAAAGAATACTCCGTATATAAAAGTTTGTCTGACCATGTCCGAAAAAGCTAAAAGTAGGCTACCTACACAGAACGACCGACTATATAATGTTGACCAAGTCCGGGCAAAGCTTACAGTTCCTACGCAGAACGACCGAGTATATTATGTTGTCGAAGTAAAGTCCGGGCAAAGCCAACAGAACCTACGCAGAACGACCGAATATATAATGTTGATGAAGTCCAGGCAAAAATTAATACGATTATTGTGTAGACCTATTTAGAGATATTCCGAGTATTTGGTAGACACTTGTAATCAAGATAAAAGGATATTTCTTTGTTAGCCCTTTATAAATGATCCATTACCCGAAATAGTTGCACAACGTTTTGGAAGTAACGCGCTTTAAAAGCATTAACCGAGTTTTCCTAATGATTTCATTAGGAAAACTCGGCCTACACTGTGAAAGATCATGAGTTTCGAAATGTTGCGGGACTAGTACGGGTCCACGTCCTTTAAAATGACATAACTTACGCAGTATATCCGAGTATTTTGTAGACCCAGTCCTGCACCTCTTGCGTGTCGACCCTGATGACCACGGCTCCATAGGCCGCACACATACTGACGGCCTCGCCGTACTTAACGTAGGTATCGTAACCCAGCCATTTGAAACAACGCTTGTTAAAGACGCTAAATTCACTAGGACAAGCTGAAAATATCAAAGTAGTCCTAGCGTAAATGTTATATTTAAGGTGGTGGGACCGTAATAGTTCCGCACAACATGTTCTTTCACAATGTTAACTGAGGTTTCCTAATGAAAATCATTAGGAAACCTTGGTTAACACTGTTAAAGTTCATTACTCCTAAACCATTCCGAATTATTACGGGCCCACTACCTTAAAAAATAATTTCATTTTCACGTTGATGTCTCGCTGAATTAAGTCGGGGGGGGGGGGGGGGGGGATGAAGAAGTTATTTGCATATGATAAAATCCGGGGGCGGATCTAAAATCATTTAAGTATGAAACTAAAATCATATTGACACGTATGTATAAAACCGTTAACATGGATTAACAAGGTGTCAATGTGTCACTGTCACAAGATACCCCCGTCAAAGGGCTTGATGTAAGAGTTAGAGTAGAAATGAAGTGATTTCGAATGAATATCTTTTAGACAATCTTTTCGGTGGTTTATCGTGAAATAACGGTAGATTATCACTTGATAATCTTACCGCAAAAGCAATGAAATTAACAAAATTTTATACCCTGCTTTTGTGCATTTCACGCTATCTGACGTGATCTATGCGGGGCGAAATAAGTGACGTCACAATGAACGTTGCATAGCAATCACGTGCAAGATGACGCGCTTTACGAAAACGTGTCCTAGATATGTCTAATTTTGTCTCATTTTTGCATTAAAGAAATAGAATAATCGTTTGTTTTTCGTGTAAGATCGATAAATATTTCATTTCGTGAACAACAAAAGCTATATTTTCACTCGTGGCTCCGCCACTCGTGAAAATATAGCTTTTGTTGTCCACTCAATGAAATATAAATCGATCTTACACTGAAACAAACGATTATCCCATTATGATCAAAACTCATATTCTATAAGAGATCAGCTCTAGACAAGATCCAAGAAAGAAAGAACCCAAAGAGCAATAACTCAAAATCTAAGCCAGGTAGAGTTTTGGTTATTTTGCACCGCACTTTCCTTTTATGAGATCTTTCTACCCATGCAGTTTCATAATCATAGCTTAAATACTCTTAGAGGTGTGCCCCGGACAAGGATCAAGTATGAAAAACAAGAAACGAACAATACCTAAAAAATTAAGCCAGGTAGAGTTTTGGTTATTTTGCACCGCACTTTGCTTTTATGAGATCTTTCTTCCCTTGAAGTTTCATAATCATAGCTAATATACTCTTAGAGGTGTGCTCCGGACAAGGATCAAGTATGAAAAACAACAAACGAACAATACCTAAAAAATTAAGCCAGGTAGAGTTATGGATATTTTGCAATGCACTATCCCTTTGATGAGATATATCTACCCATGAAGTTTCATGATCATATCTCAAATACCTTTAGAGATATGCTCTGGACAAAAACCAAGTATGCAAAGCAACAAAGGGCAACCACTCAATCATATGTCCGGTCGAGTTATAGTTCTTATGCACTGCACTTCCCTTTGATGAGTTCTATCTACCTATTAAATTTCGTGACAATATCTCCTTTGCTTTTAGGGATATGCTCCGGACATGATCCAAGTATAAAAAACAACAAAGGGTCTTTACTCAAAGACAGGCCAGGTAGAGTTATGTTTCCTGATCACTGCACTTCGTAATGAAGAGAAGAATATAACAGCCAAGTTTTAAGAAAATCGGACATGAGGTTACTAAGTAATGCTCGGGAAAAGAAGTAGACGCGGCAAAGAAGCCAGACTACCGGACGCCCGGATGCCTCGGGTTATCCCATTACACGTTCCGTATTCGACGGGCGTAGGGATACGAAACATTCAACCATTAAATGTTATGTATTTCTAGATGAGAGTTACTTGTACAATGATTGATTTTAAGGTAGTGACCCCGTTATAATTCAGCAACTTTTCAGAACTAATAAACTGTAACAGTGTTGACCAAGGTATTTTAATGATTTTCATTAGGAAACTTTGGTCAACATTGTGAAAGATCATAAGTTCCGAAATGTTGGGAAACTTTGACGGGTCCTCTACCTTAACACGGTCACACAATTTTCAGTAGTAGTCTTTTAACATCCATGTACTAGCTCAGAGTTAACGCACAAGGCTGTCAATCTTTGGGTCGTGTGTTCAAACCACAGCTCAACAATATTTAATCTTGGCCCGAGGTTATGATTTAAAACTTTTCCGGGCTAAACTGAGAATTTTCTCAAATTTTGAATTTAAATAAATGTATGAAAATGAAATTTAATATTAATAAGTTGTTATTTATAACAACTTATTTATATTATCTTTTATATCAATACATCAAAATGAGTATTAAAACAGAATTACGGTTTTAATCTCGAATTGAAATTTGAGAAAATTTTGAATTGAGAATGAGAAAAGTTTTATAACCTCGGGCCCTGATATTTGACGAAAGTCAATTTAGTTTAGTTTATACTAATTTATTTTAGTTCGATTGCGACGAAAGCTTAAGCTTATAGAATCGCTCTCGAACACTCAATCCTGATGTTTTCACGTCCCTGAGAGAGAGGCAGCGGTTTAAACCCACTGCTACCCAATTTTACAGCTGGGTGAACTGAGGCTGGCTATTAAGTGTTTTGCCCATTAACACACCTCGGCGACAGTGGGGCTCGAACCACGGACCTCCAGGTCACGGGTCGAGTGCATTTACCACTAGGCCACCGAGGCAGTCAATTTGACACGAGTCTTTTACTTTGTTTCCCTACAATGGGTTATACGAAAAGTTAATCGTCTGAGTTGGAAAAAGAGCTGGTGACTCGGATGAAATGTTGTGGTTGTTCCGGTGTGAGAAAAGACAGAAGCCATGGTAAGGTCTACCAGAAGTTGTATATCTACAAAAATATTGAAAGTAGCGTTGAACCCCACACAAACAAACAAACTTTTCACCTCCACAAACAAAGTTTAGATTACTCCACGTGCCCTCTGACGTACACACTCGAGATCTTGTCAACGACGTTTGAGTCGGACAGGAGTACGTTACTTCTTCACCGACGTCGTAGGTAGATTTTACCGGCGGCGTCGCGCTTATTCCGGCAACATCACTTGGTGGACCACACGTCACTGAAACAAGCATTATGATAACAACAACAACATCAATAATTATATTAATAATAACGATGGTGATGATAATTAAAATGATGATAATACCTTCTTTAGAGAAGGTAGTGCCGTAAACTGACATCATACACTTACCAAATAGATAAATGACTGAAACTGGAACTTATTTTAAATGAGACCTACTGTAAATCAAAGCACTGAAAGTACTGATGGTGGACGTTTCTGTTGGCATACTAGAGTGATTCTTCCATTTGTTGAGATTGGGAGGAATTGACATGTAAAATTACGATAAAGAGGAAAAGGACCTGACCCAAGTTCGCATCTTTTTTTCAGATATACATTTCTCTGCATATATCGTCGATCGTCAACCAAAGTACTGTAATTACAAGGTTTTGATAACTTTCGGCATTATGCCGGGTGTAGTTTAAAGAGTGGTTGTCTGATCCATTTGGTATAAAAGGAGAGAAATGACAATTAGATTATCTAGGTTATTATTCTTATTTTGTAATGCAAATCGATTCTCCGTAATCTCATAATTAAAACTATGATAATGTTGTTATCTGCTTAACAAGAGGACCATGCAAAAAAGTCACGATTGCCTTTTTTATGATTTGTTAGAGTTTAAACAAGAAAATTTTGATTAAGGCCCTTTTGAATCCCATGATATGGCATGGATCCTTCCCATTTTCAAAAGGGTTCATCCTTGTGTCAAGAACCACATGCTGACCAAGTTTCAAGAAGATTGGATCATATTTGTGGCCTCTAGAGTGTAAACAAGGAAATTGACATTAAATCCCTTTTTACTGTAATATGGCATGCCTCCTTCCCATTTTTAAAAGCGTTCATTCTTGTGACCTGATAAATATTCTGACCAGGTTTCATGATAATTGGACTATATTTGTAGCCTCTATAGTGTAAACAATAAACATTGTCATTAAGGCCCCTTTTCCTGTGGTATGGCACGGATCCTTCCCATTTTCAATAGGGTTCATTCTTGTAACCTGACAAACATTCTGACCAAGTTTCATGAAGATTGGACCATATTTGTGGCCTCTATAGTGTAAACAAAAATATTGTCATCAAGGCCCCTTTTCCCGTGATATGGCATGGATCCTTCCCATTTTCAATAAGATTCATCCTTGTAACATGACAAACATTCTGACCAAGTTTCATGATGATTGGACCATATATGTGGCCACCAAAGTGTAAACAATAAATTTGTCTTTTAGGCCCCTTTTCCTTTGATATGGCATGAATCCTTCCCATTTTCAATAGGGTTAATCCTTGTGACCTGCAGAACATTCTGACAAAGTGTCATGATGATTGGTCCATATTTGTGGCCTCTAGAGTGTAAACACTTAAATTGTTGACGTCTGGCGACGGACGACTTACGACGGACATCCAATGATCTCAAAAGCTCACCTTGAGCACGATGTAAAAATTCTACAAAATAATTAATTTTTCCGCGATTTCCATTCTCAAATAAAGAAAGAAAAGGTAAGTATTTATATTCACAGGTAAAAAATTGCAGACACTTGCTCCTCGAGATTGGCTGTATTGTGTTAAAAAGTAAAATAAAAACCCTTTTCATAAACCTTCTTTACCTGCTCGGGCTTAATCGCTATTCATGTGTATTCCTTCAATCCAATTAATTGGCCATTGTTTTAAATACCTAAGTAGTGTCAGGGGAGGTTACAATTCCAGTAATTCCATTCACCAAATGACCTCCCATAGACCATTAGAAAAAAAAGGGGCAAATTACTCACTCCGCATGAAATGTAGTTCTACGCAAGCAAAACGTTCACCTGATCTCAGAATTGCATTTGATTTCGCACTTAAACGATGTCTTTGAGGTTTCAACAAGTTATGAAGATTCCTTGTTTCATCCCATATTTAAAATGCATAGTTGTGAGACGGACACAATTCTTGAAAAAGAGTAAATTGAATCTAAGTGAGCACTGCTGTTTTGAAAATCTAGTAACAACTGACAGGATTGTTCTTACATGGTATTAACTCTGGTGAACGTAAACGTCTACCAAAAAGAAAAAAAACAACCAAAGACAACAACGAAAAGACCGGGAAAAGAAATGCAAAATTGGGCGATGAAACAAGCAATTATGACCCGTCACGCGAAAAAGGGCAATCTGGGAGGTGCGAAAAGTATCGATCTTCGTAAGTCCCCCATCGACACTTGTTTCGTAATTTGTCGTTTTTAGCTCACCTGAGCACGAAGTGCTCAAGGTCAGCTTTTGTGGTAAGTTGGATGTCCGTCGTGCGTCGTCCGTCCGTCAAAATTTACCTTACATGAACTCTAGAGGCAACATTTTTGGCCAAATCAACCTCGCGTTTGGTCAGAATAATTGTCTTGATTAAATGTCGGACTGATTCGAAGTTGGGTCATTTTGAACAAAAACTAGGTCACATGGTCAAATATTAGAAAAACTTGTTTGCAGTCTAGAGATATCAATTTATGCCAAATCAATCTTAAATTTGATCAAAATGATTATCGTGATGAAATCTCGGAAAAGTTTAAAATTGGGTCAACTTGGGTAAAAAAAAAAGCAAAGGGTTCAAACTTTTGTAAAGACCCTGTGGACACTCTAGAGGCAATATTTTGCCAGATCAATATGAAATGGTCAAAACAATTTGTCTTGTTGAAATCAGACTAATTCGAATTTGGGCCGTTTTGGATAAACAATTAGGCAAATGATCAAATCTTAGAAAAAGTCTTGTAAGCAATCTAGAGACAACTTTTTTTTGCCCAATCAGCGTTAACATTGGTCAGAATGATTGTCTTGATGAAATCTCGGTCAATTTTGATAAATGGGCAACTGGGTGAAAAAACTAGGTCACGGGTTCAACTCTTAGAAAAACCGTGTATCCACTATGGATGCCACATTTTTTGCACGGCTAACCTGAAATTTAATCAGAATGATTATCACGAAGAAATCTTAGACAAATTTGAAATTGGGTCAAGCTGGGTGAAAACATATTTCACAAGGTCAAATCTTAGAAAAATCTTGTAGACACTCTAGAGGCCATATTTCAATTTTACTCAGTCAACCTTGAAATTGGTCAGATTATTTGTCTTGATAAAATATCCGTCTGGTTCAAAATTGGGTCAGTTGGGTTAAAAACTAGGTCACGAGATCAAATCTTAAAAACTCCGGAAGACTTTCTAGAGGCCTTAGTTTTTGCCCAAACAACCTAAATATTGGTCAGAATGATTTAATTGGTACTCGTAGTAGATCAAATTTTGTCCAGTGGGGTTGAAAATGAGGTTAAGAGAACAAATCTTAGAAAAACCTTATTAATACTCTAGAGGCATAATTGTTGGCTCAATCAACCTGAAAATTGGACAATATAATTGTCTTGGTGAAAACTTGGTCAAGTACGAAATTGGGAAAAGGGTTAAAGATGAATTGTACAAAGAGGTGAAATATTAGAAAAACCTCACGGGCACATTTGATGCGATATATTTGGCTCGATCAACCTGTGATTAGTCAAATTTATTGTTGTGGTAAGTCTCAGATAATATATATATATTGTTTTGTTCATATCTTAGACAGTAAACGCAGGTGTGGAACTATGGAACTATGGAACACTCTTGTTTAAATCTAGGAAGTGTTTCTACCTTTCTATACAAAGAATGACATCTGGTTGACCTCTATTAGACACTCTCTCTTTTTAAAAAAATCTTTTTAAAAGATTCAAATAGGTTCTTGAGGAAACAGGAAGCTATCGATAGACCTATATGCATATTCTATTACAGGGAGGTAATCAATATCGCTAATTTTGTTCATTCTGAACAAAATTTGCAATAATGGATTACCTCCCATTAAAATCACTCGAAACTCGCTTCACATACTCATTCAATTTCATTCCTAAATCATTCCAAAATCATTCAAATTGTCAATTTCATGATGTTGTTAGCTGTACAAGCTTCTGCATACAGTATGCAATGCATGAATGTATCATTATTGACTTATCTGAACATTTTCACTTCATGATATTTCATCTTAAGACAAGGAGATAGTATTTGTGGATTTTATGGAAGAGTGAAACTATTAACTTTATCACTCTCATGAACTATTTAGTTTCATACTTCTATGAAATCTTCAAATACTCTTTTCATCTCTTAAATGTATCTAAACGGTATTGGCCAATACATAAAAATATTCTTGACCATTTTTTTTTTCAATGATATTGAGAATTTGTTTTGCCTCTTACTCAATATATGAATAAATGTATCATTATTGACTTATCTGAACATTTTCACTTCATGATATTTCATCTTAAGACAAGGAGATAGTATTTGTGGATTTTATGGAAGAGTGAAACTATTAACTTTATCACTCTCATGAACTATTTAGTTTCATACTTCTATGAAATCTTCAAATACTCTTTTCATCTCTTAATTGTATCTAAACGGTATTGGCCAATACACAAAAATATTCTTGACCATTTTTTTTCAATGATATTGAGAATTTGTTTTGCCTCTTACTCAATATATGACAATCAGCATCTTAATCAACTTGTAATTTAAAGTCATCAAATATATTGTTGAAACAGAAATTTTGTAGGATTTTTAACCCTTTCCTGTTTTACAAAATTTTAGACCTGTCCAAATTCAAAGGTTTTGCAGACGAGAATTTAAAGTGGATTTAATTTGAAGAGAAAACATTCAGAAGGGTAGAAAATAGTGTGGAAAAGAAGAAATTGCTTGTCAGAAGCAATTTCTTCTTTTTTCACAATGTTTTCTCAATCATAAAATCACAGGCACGTAAAAAACAGGGATTAAACAGCAAAGGGTTAATTCACAATTGATGAAACAGCTTCACAATCAATACTTTTGATGATTGAATAAATATAGCACATACACGTTCAAAATTGTTAATCTATATAGATACACAAGTCAAAGTGAGTGGCCAAAGGTAAATTTTGTTAATTCCTGTATAGACAAAATTTAACTTTTAATTACTCACTTAAACTTCTATAATCAACAAACATAGTGTATGTAGCCGGGGTGACTATAAGGGGTGTTTGTACTGCCTTGCCGTACAAGCTAGCTTTTATAGCGACGTGGTAGAGCACTCGCTTTGGGATGTAGAGGTCCCGAGTTCGAATCCCGACGGAGTCGAATATTTATCTGCGGGTTACACATATTTACAAGAATATTAATAGCGTATGTCTTTAACTGGGATTTATACTCACCGCGTGACATTTTCACGTGCGAGGCACATTTTCCGCACGTGTCCATGCAGTCTGACTGAGCCTGCGGTGAATCACAGAAACTCGGATCCGCGGCGAGTGAAGCCACGCAGTTTGATTCGACATCATAGCACGAACCTGAAATCATGCAATTTATATTAAAAAATCACAAAGAGTCTTTGGTGATGCATTCCACTAAAATAGACATGATATATCGTCAAAGTATATTGAGTCCTTTTTTTCTGGCAGGACGAGTTCACTTCTCAGGATTTTGATTTCGGTCAAAGGTTAGTGAACAATTATCGTTATAACGTTAAATGACTGGATTCTAGAACTGAAATAACTAATGCGTTAAGCAAAAAATGAACACATTTGATCGTTGGGTAAACAAATCTTTTTTCACTGGCCCACACATTCGGCGTGGGTACTGGTGAATTTTCCAGGAAGCAGAATCGATAAGGATTAATCTGAGTTGTGAGAACTTGTTGCTAAATCGATGTTACATAAATAGATTTAAACCAAACAAATGTTTCAGCTTGGAAAATCTTAAGTTACGGGGGTTTAATTACCAACAAACGATTTAAGGTTCATGTATAGGGTTTTAGACCGAAATTTAAGGGCACTTCATTAGCAAAGGAAAAGCAGTATGTCCATAAAACTATTCATGAGTACAATAGTTAAGCAACATAAGAACACCATAGCTATAGCGGTATAGCCAAAACATTGTTGAAAAAGCTCATTTTGTACAGAATAAGCAACTGCATGGCGGTTGGATAAAAAAGCCTCATATTTTAACAAAGTACACTCTCTTTCAAGATTTTTAAAAGATTTGCGACAAAAACTCATTCCAAAATATTTCATTGTTAGACCAAACATGTTCAAATTTGTACAACTTTTGAATTCAGACAAAAAATCTACTTTGTGTAAATTGGCATCCTTTTGTATTAAAGCTTTTAAGTTAGCCAGGATAAAGTTTAATTTGATCCTAAACTAAATTTACGAAAATATGTAACAGTCTCATCGATATAATAGTTTTATTGATAAAATGTTTTTCATTGTATGTGTTTCATACTGCCATTTCAATGTATTTTGTTAATTTGTATATTTATATCAATGATGAGCTATGTATGCTTGAAATAAGTTGAAGTTGAAATAAAGTTCTGTTCTGTTCTGTTCTGTTTCAAATGTCAGGATTTGTAAAATTCCATGGATCAGGTCCAACTCATGGATCCCTTATTGATATAACGTCTCTTGCCTAACATACAAGCGTCAGAAGTTCTATCTCATGTTTATAGAGTTTATATAACAACACGGAGCAGATTCCTCACCAATAATTGTTTGCTGACATAACGTATCTTACCTAACATACAGGCGTTGAACGTTTGTCTCTCGAAGACCTCGGCTTTTGTTTTACATCAAATGGTATATAATGATATACTGAAACAACGGATCTTGTCCAGCGTACAAGCGCCACCTATTTGTCCCTTGCCCTTCTCTAAGTTTATTAAATACCATGGACACGGTCATACAAAAGTAATTCAATACTAATGTAACGTATCTTTCCTTACAAAAAAGCGCCACATGTTTGCCCCTCGCTGTTCTCGGCGTTCGTCATGCACTCCTAAGCAGATTCTACACAAACAATTCTATACCAATATAACGTATCTTACCTAACATACAAGCGTCAAATGTTTGCCTCTCGGAGGCCTCAGGGTTCGTATAACACCGTGGGGCAGGTTCAATTCCAGCAATTTACGCTGATATAACGAATCTTACCTAACATGCAAGCATCACATGTCTGTCTCTCGCAGTTATCAGTGTTGGTATGACACCACGGCAAGTCCCACACAAACATTCATATACAGATATAACGTATCTTACCTAACATACAAGCATCACATGTCTATCTCTCGCAGTTCTCAGCTCTACCGATATAACGTATCTTACCTAACATACAAGCATCACATGCTTGTCTCTTGCAGGTCTCGGGATTCGTATAACACCATGGGACAGGTCCCACACAAACATTTATATACAGATATAACGTATCTTACCTAACATACAAGCATCACATGTCTGTCTCTCGCAGGTTTCAGCGTTTGTATAACACCACGGGGCAGGTCCTACACCAACATTTCTACATTCGTCTCCTGTCAAATCTGCATCTATAGTCCTTAAAATCAAAATTAAAAGTAATTGTTAAAACATTTCTTTTTTTTCTTTTTTCCTTTTTAGAATACAAGAGGATCGTAGATGTCCTTTATTGCTTACCTGTGTATGTGATTTTTCAAACTTTACTTTGACACTACATGAAATAGGGCTCTAAAGTACGATGTAATTTTGAAAGCTACTGTGAATTGTTTTTGTTTAGAAATGTGAAACCAAGTCACAAACTTTTGAAATTGTTTGTGTTAAGGTTGGAAATGAGTCCTTGTTTAAAAATATTTCATCTATCCCCTCTATGTTAAAGGTAGCCCTACAGCAAAGGGCAAATTTCGAATTCGTGGTTATAATTTCAATAATTTTTGACGAAAACATAGATCAATGCTAAAGCAGAAAATGAAATTATCTGGCATAATTTATTGAGTAGAAAACAAGATGTGTTCGTTAAACACAAATACCCCACAACTGCTGTTTTTGAGAAACAGTGATTTTGACACACGAATAAGGAATCACCTTTCAATCCAAAGTCAAGAAATATATTCAATAGCCCTGACCTAATGTTGGTACCAACAGAAAGGTCTTGTCACAAGCAATTAACATTTTATATTTGAAGTCTCCATCATTTACCGTTAATTTTAGGTAAGAGCGGAATTCAAAGAATTGGGTGGACAAGCATTTGGCAATTTTTCATATCGAATATGAAAACTCTTTCACAACATAGTTGTCTAGCGCCACACTGTCATTAGTGCTCTTACGAACAAAAGCATTTAAGTTCTTATCTGTCTAGCTTTATGTTCGAAAAAAATGTTTCATGTAATTAATGAGTCTTCAATCAATTAAAACTCGTCTTTAAATATATCCTTTGCCTACCTGGATTCGAACTGGTGAAATGGACAGTTTGTCACGTTCCACCAGGGCACACATTTATCAAAGCTTTTAGCATAGTTCACAGGTCCTTCATAACTCCCATCACTTCCATCACCGTTATAACAAAGGTCGTTATCTGAAATTCAAATACAATGTGCGTTTTATTTACAGAGAATAACTGTACACGTCTATACATGTATAAACCTTTAGCCTAGTTTACAGACGTCAATATTATTAGTTATACGGTTTCTTGGCGGGGTATATGACGATTTATTTCCGGCTAGAAAAACTGATGTCACCCGAGCCGTAGTAGTCCTTACCCGCTCGACTACGCAACTCAGATAAACTAGTATATGTTTATAAGTATAATGAAGACAACCAATTGACATAAACAGTGTTTTCAATGACATGGATTGATCCAGTGTATATATACACTATTGCGGTTATCGCGAGGGTTTAATATAAACCGATTTCTTTTAAACCACCAATATCCCTTAATGCGCCTTTATGCAAAGTAAACATGTACAAAGTGACGTCATATATAGTTGTGACGTCACATTAACTACACTCTACGATGTAGTGACAAGAAAGTGGTTCTTGGCTGAACCTGCGAGAAAATTGGCACTTTAAATGGATTTGAAAAAAATAATATCTATATCATTTTCTATTTGCACATTATTAACTGACATGCTTTTCAACTGTAGCCTATTGTATATATTCGGGTCGTGTTATCAGAGAAGCGAGAGAGAATCATGGCTGTCATTCCCGTTTCGATTTTTTGGCTATGTTCACGGCGAGGCGCCTCAAGGAAACATTAGAAGTTATACCAGAGCGGCCGTAGATATCAATGTTTATCAGGTCAGCATTAACCAATGAAAATGCAAGAATTTTCTTTGGAGTGTAATAAAAACTTTTAGCATAGTTGACAGGTCCTTCAATACTAGTATACTACGGTACATAACATCCATCCCTGTTAAAACGACGGTCGTCATCTGATATACAATATAAGTACATTATGTGCTTTATTTACAGTAAATTTCGGGGATATCTATTCCAAGCATGCGTTCTTTATTAACTTTCGTCACTCCTGTACCTGTTTTAACGCCGGTCTTCATCTGAATTTTACATTCTAGTACACCTTTCACTTGAATTCCAGTACACCTTTCTTAACAAAATAAGTGTTCACAACTGCAAAAACGAGAAAGCTGGTTCAAAAAACCGATTTTGATTGAGCGTGCATGAGAAAAGAACATACCTGTAAGAACTTTGACTGTAGCATTGAATCCACGTCCAACATTTCCAGGGGTTCTATAGATGACTGTTAGATAGTTTTCGGACGTCCATATGGTTTTCTTAAACGTATCGGCGCAATATCTGCGACGAAAAATTATCAAAGCTACCAAATAACACCAAATAACTTAACTCATTTATTAATCACAAACATTTTAAAAGAAATTAGCAGCGCGTTGCTGATGCCATATTGCGCGTCGGACCGATCGTAAAAAATGAAAAGAAAAGATCAACGACGTATATTTGCTGCCAATAACTGTCTAAAATACAGTAAATCATCGTTTTATTAATAACCATAGATAAAAGATGCTGATCATCAATTTGAA
The DNA here is from genome assembly GCA_948146395.1 of Fragum whitleyi. Taxonomy (NCBI): domain Eukaryota; kingdom Metazoa; phylum Mollusca; class Bivalvia; order Cardiida; family Cardiidae; genus Fragum; species Fragum whitleyi. The sequence continues at coordinate 8,482,376 of OX411546.1, forward strand.
ATAGATTTTTATGCACATCTACCATCTACCAAATCGTAATGCATTAAGTGGAATTTTTACCCTTCCTGACAAAGAAAAGAGTATTCTGGAATCGTACCTAATTCCACTTTGCACAAAAGATATTTATATCTGCACTAAAGTTACGGGAAAAAATTATAATAAGCGACCACCTAGGGGACCACTAAAAAGTTGTCGCTCGTTGGAATGATAGCTTAAAATAATTTTGATAAATTGATGCTATGACAGGTCAATTTAATGGCAATGTATACATTGTAGTATAAGTTTTACTAAATTCTATGATGTCTCAATAAGACGATTCTAATGGGTTCCAACAACACAAAATTCAATAATAAACACTTTTCGTTTAAGAATAACTACTCTATCAGATATGTTGCTTAATGAAATTGGTCGCTTAACATGAGTGGTCGCCCAATCAATGTCGACAGTGTAGTTTAAAAAGATATTTGTTCGTTACATTTCCAACAGTGAAATAAATTACACTAGGCTTGCTTTGTATCCATAATAAGACCGACGAGGGTTGTCCGGAAAGTTCGTAGACATCGTCTAGTACATACATACTGTATGTCTATGGCATTTTAATACTACACGTCAATTTTCAATGTTATTCAAAGAGCCGCTATACAAATTTTCAAGGAGATTCTCTAATGAATAATGAAATTACATGGACTTTCGTAAAGGTAAAGGTATGTTAATTGATGCGGAGCACAAAATGGCGTTGTAATGCAAATATGACGTCGAGGTAAACATACGGCAAATCTATTACCAGTAACAATTATTGTTATTCAACGATGTTTTGTCTATATTTCGACCTACCCGTTGTGTTATATCATGATTACAAAAGAGCAAGCCTTTTCCATTTTTAGAAAGATTGCTTATATTTCAACCACTGCTGGTATCTGAGGTAAATTAAGATTGTGTATATCCCGGACAACCCTCGTACAGAGAGTTTGTAGCTATTTACAGTTTATAAAGTGAACACTCAGATCAGACTGTGTTCATGTAGGCTGTTCAGAATGCAGCTATGAACAGCGTGAAATTTACATTCATTCCGATCAAAATCATTCTTAATCGCTCACTTAGCGCTCCGTTCATTCGTTCCAAACACTCACTCAAACCATTTACAAACGCTCCAAAATCATTAGAAAAGATTTCGAAATCGTTCAAGAAGATCTACATTTAATTTAATTCGATCATATCTATCTACGATGTTATTGACTGGTGTAGTTTTTAAAATGTCTTATTCGTCCACGAAGAGGCACAAACAGTTAAGTGCTTATATTTCATCGAATGGTGGTAATTGATATCGTTTATTTTGTTCATCTTGAACAAAATTAACGATATTGGATTAGCTCCCTTTAATTTGATTCAAAACTCGCTCCACACACTCATTCAAATTCATTCTATAATCATTCCAAAATCAACGATCTTGTCAATTTTACGATGTTCTTATCTGGAAGAAGATGAGAAATAAGAATAAATAGACTTGAACGTTCCCACTGTTCCATACCCCTAATGGTACAATGATAATTATTTTATTCATTTTATTTGAGAGATAAGAAGAGTCTTTTTGATTTTGTAAAGATGCAAACTAAAAACCTTATCACACTGTATTAATACGCGAATCGGGTTCATATATGAGGGTGGTTAGGTTTTAAATTTCATAATTTCATGAAATCAACAAAGCCTCTTTTCATATCATATAATATAATAATATCATAATGAATAAATGAAAAAAAAATATTCGTTATCAATCGGATTTCTTGTTTGTCAATTTGTAGCTCAAAATTAGCTTGCGTACTCAAAATTGGTTTCATTCATGAGTAAAACCAATTTTTAAGCCTATGAAAATGCTCAAATCTTAATTTACATAATCAAAATTCAATAATTAAGGTTGGTGACATGATACCATGCTAAATACATGTATACGCCTTTAAGGCTGTTAGCCCTCAGGTTCAGAAAAAAATCCCCTCTGTGCTCCCCAAAGAACGTCCAAAATTAATGATTTAACTCTCACCATTTAACCATACATGTTACGCATGTGGTAAGATTCTTAGAAAAGTAACATAACGGTTCAATTTAAGGTATTGGACCCGCATAGTTTAGCCACATTTCGGAAATTATGAACTTTTAATAATTTTGACCGGGGTTTCCAAATGAATTTCATTAGGAAACGTCGGTTAACACTGTTAAAAATCATTACTTCCCAAACATTGCGGAACTATTACGGGTCTACTACCTTAAAGCATACCGATACTCACTTAAGCCCGGGTTGTCCTGGCAACAAGAATTTCACCTCGATATCGTGGTTGACGTCACAATTGGGATAAGAACTGTACGGGATATTAAAATCGTTAAAATCTAGTTGCATGGTCGTGCCAGCTGGACTCTGAAATCGTATTCGAGCTTATTGAAATGGAATTAATGTGAAAATGGCTGTAATGATTAATAAAAAAAACGTCGCAAAATAATAAATTTCCTTTATCAGAAATTGATTGGGAAAAAAGTGATCGTACTAAACATCAAAACCATCATAAAAAATGTATAAATTGGGGTAAGATCGGCTATTTAAAGGTAGTGGACCCGTAATAGTTCCTCAACATTACGGTACTCACGAACTTTCACAATGTTGACCGATGTTTCCTAATGAAAAAAGTTCATTACTTCCGAAACATTGCGGAACTATTACGGGTCCACTACCTTTAGGTTAATGTTGTCTACCGCGCTCAAAACTTTTAGGGATATAGGGATAAATTCAACGGGTATTATATAATAATCGAGTAGTTCGGTGCAATGCGGTAAATGAAAAGATCTCTCTGCCGCACCAAAGTTTGTTTTACCACATCCCCTTTGATATATCCCAGGGAAGAACAATATGTTGATTCATACACAGCTTAAATTGTCAAACATACCTTTACACATAATCGCAGCGATTTGATCATTTGTCATGATGAATAAAAAGATGGTCTTTGACAGACCGATCTTTGTTATACTATCACAGTCTGTGGTACAAACATACCTTCAAATGCCACATATACCCATAACCGTCTGTTGTAACGTTTGGTTGTTCGGCGAGATGAATATGGCAGTGGCTTCTCCCAAACCTAACTTATCAATACCACCAAATTTTGAAATACCACTACAATATATGGTAATGATATAATACATACCTCAAAATGCCACATACACCTATATCCGTCTGTTGCAGCGTTCGGGTGGTTCGGTGAAGTGAATGTTTCGGTGGTTTCTCCTGCATTAAACTTTATGATACCACCACAATCTGTCAAGGAAGGTTGGTCGTGTTTAATACAGATAATAAATATAATAACCGAATCGGAAAAATTGAGTCTCAATTTATGTTGTTAAACAATGTCGAAGCAGGAAATTGAATTAGTTTGCTTATGCACATCAGGGCTTTTTGTCCTTCCTTACTTGAGGCTGATCTTTGGTGACTTCCCAATCGCAAAAAGCCTCTTTTTTCCTAACCGTGGCAAGAAAATTTCTCCAAGATCAGCATGAAATTCCCAATTTCTAAAAGTCATTCTACCCGACGCACGCCCATGGACATTGATAGAATTATATGTTAAACATTTAGACCAGCGACGACCCAAACATCACTGCTAAGTAGTCGGTACGACAATTACTCAATTAGACACCCTTCATCGATAAAATACTTTGTCCGTTTACTAGACGACCTGCTTTTATCCATGAATTTCAAACATATATGCCTAAATGATAAACATGTACGTTCGTTGAAAGTGAGCGCGAAAACAAAACTGCAGTTTTAGTAAAAACTCTTTGTCGGGTTTTTTGTGTAATCGATGGACATATAGTTTGATGTTTTAAAGGATTCCGCAAAAGTTGATTCATAGATGCACAGAAAAACTCGTTTTATGCGACCACTAACGGGACCATAAAAAAGCGTAGTTATAGAAAATGGTCGCTTAGTACACGTTTGTTTACAAATAAGAAACATACTTTTGAATAGATGTGCATTTAAATGCCAAATTCTCAGTAATCCCATGATGTTAAAACTCAATAGATTCGTCTCATTGAGACGATTCTGGTGAGTTTTAACCACAAAGGACTCATTGTCAATATTTAGACCAAAAATCCCTACTTTTAAAGATATTTTGATTTAAAGAAGGGGATTTTGAAAATGGTCGCTTAATAACAATGATCGCTTAATAAAAATGGTCGCTGAATAGACGTGGTCGCTTAAACAAGATTGACTGTACTTCTAACAATCCTCAGTACTCTCCTCTATGCGCTTTTAACAATCAATTTGTGTACACAAAGATAGGAGTGTGTGTTTCACTGAGTGATCACTATCTATTCTACCCGTCGTCGTAGAAATATCCCAGAATTATTGTAACTGATTAAGAGAAAATGTTCTAATAACACAGGCTGGGAAACGAAAAGGCAAATTCCTCTGAATGAATTCGCAAAGCAAGGGGATTTCATTCTATACCTTTGTTTTATACTACAGTGATATCAAACACTAAATATTTTCTATTCATTGCATATAGTTAAAAAGAATTGAGAAAAAAGATAACATCTTTCATAAATTGAAATATTTTCAATTGAAATTTTATGTGCATAAGCATACTAATTCGATTACCTGCTTCGAATTTTGTTTACGACAGAATAGATACAGTAAAAGTTATTTAAAGTTATCATTTAGGGGAACTACCTTAAACAATCGCTGATTGAAATGGTCTCTACACACCATTTCATTTCAGATTAGGGGGGGGGGTGTCATCTTGAACATAATTAGCGATATTGGACTTTCCCCTCATTCCAAATTCATTCATCTTGTCCAATTCACGATTTTGTTTACTGTAGTTCAGGAGCAATGAATTATGTCGGCAGTGTGTCTTCGACAGCATGAGAAGGATACAGTTAACAACATCGTGAAATTGACAAGATGAATTATTTTGGAATGATTTTGGAATTAAATTGAATGAGTTTGTGGAGCGAGTTTTGAATGAATTTAATATGAGGTAATCCAATGTCGCAAATTTTGTTCAGGATGAACAAAATTAGCGATATTTATTACCTCCCTTTTAAAAAATGCATATATTCTTTAAATAGCTTCCCATTTCTTCAAGATTTTATCAAACGCTTACATCTTCGATTAATTCATTGAAATCTCGATTTGTTAAATGCTTTTCACTGAGTTCGTAGTGTTTTTTAATGGTTTAAGTGAGTGTTTGTGGAATGAATGAATGGGGCACTGAGTGAGCGATTAAGAATGGTTTCGATTGAGATGAATGTCAATTTCATGATGTTATTAACTGTAAAGAATTGTTTAATGTTCGAACCTCTCACCTGTTCTGAAGGGCTCGTAATAGCAATAATGTATCTTTATTTCTGCCCCTGCTATGGTATTGACTGGGTTCATACCCACTACTGACAGGCTGGTGTAGCTGGGATCATTAACGAAGGAATAGTACTGCATCGGGTAGACCTTCGTTCCTGATTGAACAAAGAACTAATAGAATTATATTGTGTTGTTTACAACTAATCTTTATTTAAGATCCGTTATCTACGAAAACCTGCCAAAATTACAAAAAATGACAATATACTTTCACTCAGATTCGTAAACGTGAAAAAAAACATTTTTCATAAAAGGCACACTGGTTTTATGATTATAATTGATTGAATTCGGATTACGATAAGATATGGCATTTGAAATACTTTCGTAAAATGGGCACCTCAAACGCCGTAGCTAAAGCCTGACAAAGCTGTACTTATCACGATAAGGCTACGCTCAAACAAAAAGCTTTTTATCACGTCCTTCGCTACATATGCTTTATAGATAAATGCCGTTTTTTAATGCCTGTGGGATGTGTGGTTACTGAGATCATGGGTCAAGGCAGCAATCCACCTATTACAGTCAGACTTGTAGCAATCTTTAATTGATTGAAAAAAAACTTTCTTAAAAACGGCACAGTTAAGGAACGCCTGTCCACATTAATTTGAAAATGATAACGTTTACAAGATTATTGTTTACCAATAACATTTTGACATCTCGCACTTGTTCTTGGGTATAGTATAAATGGATTGGCTAGAGGAAAGGTCTTCCAGTATACTGCCCAGGCGTCCTGTCTACAACAGGTCCAATACTCGAACAGCTGTCCATGGTTCCCGTCTGGTAGGACCCCAGTGTTCTCCTCGGTAGATCCAGCAGGTTTGGGTGCGCCGTATGTTTGTATTAGACCATCAGTGAAACCTGGATATCACGTGACAGAAAAAATGTACTTAAGGACAAAAGATCTATCCAGTTTAGTTTTGTTGAATGGGGGTATTAATTTGAAAGATGCTGTTATGAAAAAATGCTCATTTCTTCACGCTGCAGATGACATAGTACAGTAAACTTTTGCATGACAGCCTTTCTGTATTGATAATCCAATATGTGGGCTCTGAGTTAAAATGACAACCAACCCTGCGTTCAGGATGACCAAAAGGTGCAAACAGTATGCCAATTATGCACCGCTTTGCACGCAATGGCACGTGCAAAGCGGCGCATAATTGGGAAACTGTTATCACCGTTTTGTCATCCTGAACGCAGGGTTGTTTCATCCATACGGGAAAAAAATCATCAACCTGTTGCCCGTTTGCTAACATGAGATCAATTTGCTGCACGCGAAATAAAAGTGACATGAGACGGTATTTTTTATCTTGTCCGAAAATCGATTTTTCTCTCTTTTTATCTATTTGTAACATAGTTAAGAAAAAAAGAACCTAAACATAATATTGATTAGGTACATGGTGATTCGTATTACAGAGAAGAACTTGTGTCCTAGGTATCGGGGTCGACAATTTGAACAAATGTCCTCAGCTTTCTGCATCGGCAAACAGTTTAGAACATCACCCCACCCAGAACAATAGCTTTCACTGTATAATGTTGCCTGGACATGATAGATATTGCATTTTACTACTAAACAGTTTCGAGATGTTATAAAGACATTTACGAGTATATAGCAGATCAGGAAATAATATCTAATGCTGACTTGGTTCGAGCCATTATAAAGTTAATAACATCGTGAAATTGACATTCATCTCAATCAAAACCATTCTAAATCGCTCCCTCAGCGCTCCATACATTTACTCCAAACACTCTCCAAACCACGCAAAAACACTCCAAACTCAGTGAAAAACGAAAAACATATAACAACAATTTCGTTAGAAATGAAAATAGCTCGGGGAAAAATCGGGATTTTACTGAATTAATTAAAGATATATAGGCGTCTGATAAGATCTTGAAGAAATAGGAAGCTATTTACAGAATAAATATGCATTTTTTAAAGGGAGGTAATTAATATCGTTAATTTTGATCATCCTGAACAAAATTTGCGACATTGGATTACGCCCTGTTAAATTCACTCAAAACTCGCTCCACAAACTCATTCAACTTAATTCCAAAAACATCCATCTCGTCATTGGATTACGTCCTATTAAATTCACTCAAAACTCGCTCCACAAACTCATTCAACTTAATTCCAAAATCATTCCAAAATCATTCATCCTGTCAATTTCACAATGTTGTTGACTGTAACTATACCTGGTGGACATGAATCGCCGTAACTTAGGATACAATACTTCCCCGAGGGAAATTTGTGAGGGCCACGCCAAGTATTCGTCTTCGTACAAACATCATGGGCCAACAACGGATCAGTGCTACTCTGTCTGAAATTATAGATTTAAAGTATCAGAATTTTATTTCAAAATCCACAGAAGAAGATGCAGTAAACAGCATCGTGAAACTGTCAGGTGAAGGATTTTGGAATTCTATTAATTGAGTGTTCGGGGTAAAGTTTGAGTAAAATTAGAGGGGGATAATCAAATATCGCTTATTTTGTTCGGGTTGAACAAAATAAGCGATATTTTTACCCCCTTTTGTATCATATACACACAAGTTCTATAAATAGCTTCATATTTCTTAAAAAATCAATCAGATTCTCATAATTTAAATTGTTTCAGTTAAATCGTCATTTTTCCTAGCTATATTTATTTTGCCTTTGAAGGTGTTGATCTTGTCTTTGTGGAGATTTTGGACAGTTTTTGAATGGTTGGAGTGAGTGTTTTGAATGAATGAACTGAGCGCTTAGTAAACAATTTAGACTGTTTTTAATTGAGATGAATGTCAATTTCACGATCTAACTAATTGTATTTATCCTGCCACTAGCTATAAATATTGCCTGATAAAAGGGGGTATGCTTAACTTGTTGATATCAGTTCACCTGATCACGTGACGGCTTTATCATGTCACTTGGTCACGTGTCCTGTCGGATCTACTTTTTGCGCCTATTAGGTCTGAAAACTGTCCTCTCCAGCATTTTTTTCTTTTGAATTTGAGTGTCTTTTTCTGATAAAAAAAAACCACTCGATTTTAAAACCAAACCGCGACCATATCGATGACGCAGTACATGACTGATGACATAATCTATAAAATTGTGACGAAGCTAATCTCGGTGTTTACATTCGACCTCGAAAACTGTCAGGATTTTAAAACATTTATCTGAATGGATTCAACGTATTCGACCGAGGAGGATTTCGGAGATAGGAGCTTTGCATCTGATCTCAATCTATGTCAATCCTCTGATTAGGATCAAGGAAGGCATTGAATTAAGATTTGCTTTTAGGTGCATGACAACAAAACTTCGAAGAAAAAGGACGTTTGAGATTGCAAAACTCACTCGATTCATGTCTTCTCAATCATTTAGGTATGTACGTATTACTCAAGTTTTCTTTTGTTAAATATATATTTTCTTGTTACAGCATTAGAAATCCTATCAATTATCGAGATTTGTAATAGGATAAGCACTAAAGAAATAGAGAATAGATGATAGGTGACTCGAGATGGAAACCTCCGTCTCACCAGATAAATTCCTACGCCTTGCCCGATAAACATATCCATCTCAAGTCACCAACCATCTATTCTCTATTTCTTTAGTGCTTTCCAGTGGAACAACACGATTTCTCGATTTATCGTCACTTTGTAACCTACAATACAGTTAGGAACTTCGTTAAGTGTACAAGGTGAATGATTTTGGAAAGATTGCGGAATGAAATTGAATCAGTTCGATGAGCGAGGCTTTTGGTGAAATTCAAGGGAGGTAATACAATATCGCTTATTTCTTCCAAACTGAGAGTATATTCAACCTGGATTATTTGTCACGATCTTAAAGAAATCGAAATAGGTACGAACTACTTTGTCTCATGAAGATGTGCAACTATATTTTGGAAAAACTAATTGAACGAATTGCGATATACAAAGTCATTAATAAGAGTTTAATAATTCGTGGATGTTTCTACGTTCATCAGTGATTGTGTGTGTGAATAATCAAGTCAGATGTTAAGGTGGAAAAGGACAATATGTTTTTTTTAAATGAGTACATAGATATTGGTATCTGTTGAAACTTTTTGTGGTTACCGCGATCTCAATGGTGCTATTTTAACGTTCTGTTCAGAATTCATGTTACCATGACGTCGTTAGATTGACGATTTCGCGAAATTATCACAAATGACCTTACACGTGTACCGTGATCGTATTTAGGACGATTACATGCAATGGGATACGCCAAAATGAACCTATAGGGGAACCACGTTATTTGAATATCTATAAACAGGCTTTCGACGAGTTAATATAGATATAATTACGCAAGAAAGAGTGGAGTTCGAGAAACCGTCATCTCCTATCATTTTCAATGTAAAATTGATCTTTGATGACTTGCTTGAAATTGCTGGTTTATAAATTCGGACGAAATTCATGCTGTCACGGTCTCTGACTGTACTGAAAGATCAAAGAAACGCAAAACTACTAGCACTTTTTCGATCCTTTGAATGACATCGGAACACGACACGTGTCAAAGCGTAAAAGTAGCATGCTTTCGAACCGACTTCATCACGATGAAACTAAAATTGAATAGAAAAAAAATCTTTGAGTATTGAGAAACGTGTTTTTCGTGATCAGTTTCTTTTTTTTCAGTATATTGGTGATTACATTTGTAATAAAGTACCGTTATCTTGCCCTTGTTAATTTTAAGTTCAGTCAACACCTACTCCTGGCTATACCACATTTTACCTCGTTTTCGATTACCGCGGTTGCACTATGAATAAACAGTGAACATTGGAGTGTAATTAGGACAAACTCGTATTTAGATGTAAGAACACATGAAAAAGTTGAAGTTATATTTGCAAGTTTTGGCGACCCGAAATAATAGCATTTAACTTGTTTTTTTAAAAGTATGACCCGAAGAAATTTGTCGGAAATTTGATATTTCTTTTTTTCTGTTTCCGTTTTATATGCTTGCATCTTCTTTCGACGTTTAAACTGCCTCTTTTTATCAAATTGTTTTAAAATGTTCGTTAAGTTTAAAATTTCGTTGATTTTGTTTTTCGCATTGTCAACTTCGGTGATGTTTGTGACGTCACATTTACCCATGTGTGATTTAGCGCGCTTTCAAGTCTGCGCCCTAATTTTTCCCGAGGTTTTTCCCCTAGAATCGTCGAAGGTTCGAGACTGAGAGTCGTCTATGTCGACGGCATGTTAAAGTCTCACCCTGTCGTCTCGTGTCCGAGGTCTAATGGTAGGGCGTCGGTCTCTTATACCAAAAGTTCTGAGTTTGGTTCCCGGGTGCTGTGGTTCCCGGGTGCTGCTACCGGTCCTGCTTCTTTCATTGCCCCACACATTCGGAGTGAATACTGATGAATTTTCCAGGACTCAGAATAGAGGGGGGATTAATCCAAGTTGTGAGAACTTGTTTCTCTCTCTATCGATGTAAAAGAAATAAGTTTAAAACAAATAACTCACCCTGGCGAGAGATAGTTTGTACTCGAACCAGGGATTGGCACGAAGGACCAGTGAACCATTCTTCCATGTTCGAATCCCTCCGGACAGCTTGAGTTCTTTGGCTTCAGCAGACTGAATTTCTCTCCAGGCCAAATATCATCTATAAAAGTTTAACCAATATTTTGATAAGTCTGAAAGCCACGCCCTCAGCTATGTCCATTACGTCCATAACCTAAGACTATGTGACCACGACATGTATAATACGCTATTTATTTGGAAAACATCGTCGTTGAGAGACCAGCTTTTTTTTTAAAATATTTTAGAAATGAGTAATTTGGTTGGTAGTAGTTTAGGCGTCTCTTAACAAGTAAACAATACACCCCCATCTTGGATGACAAAATTTCTATTGTTTGTAAGCCTGCCATTTTGTTGACCTGCTTAAATGAGAGTCAGAATTCTTCGGACAATAAATGGCCGAGATCATATAATACAGCTGATCGTTGAAAGATCAAATAAACGTCGCATTTACAGCTTTCCACAAATTTGAGAATCGCCCGTACGAACTCTTAAGCATAATGCAATAAATTAAGCCAAAAGAAGATGTGAGATGAAAAGACTTGTACCGAATTTCTATACTTAGAAACAAAAAACAAAAACATTTAGTAGAATGTTTATTATTTTTCCACAGCAGTTAGGAATAGTGATTAGATACAATGATGCATTTCTCCTTAATTAGATTTATCGACCTGTCAAGTTTCATAATTTCAGCTTGCATATGTTTTTAGATATTCTCTAGTAAAAATGATTTACTGATGGACTGACAGACCGACCGACAAGTGCAAAGCAATGTAGCCCTCTACGGGGACCTAATTACACAGAAGCTTATTCAAGAACAAAATAGATATGTCATGTGTTTTTCTTTAACACAGATATCTGCAATTCAGATATATTCATTTAGCAATACATTATTTGTCCACAAAAAACAATCATAATAGAAAGTTCCATGCAGCTTATCATAAATCGACATATCACCTACCTCTCACTTTAATGAAAAAAAAAAAATTCGGTAAAACTATCGAAGTTGGATAAGGTTGTTGATTTTAAATTTAAGTCGACGTCATCTTAAACGGGAGCTTTGATGTTTTTGATGTAGTGCAACCCATGTGCGAAAGAATTTCTCTCTACGTCATTTTCATTATCTTTCCATTTATGCAAGATCACTAAAAGCTTAAAATAACCCTTTTTTACATTCAGATGTAAAAGTACACCAGGGATTGCGTCATTCTGGATATAATTTCATTTTCACGTTCCTATGTCCATGAATATATTCTGATGGGAAGAAATAATATGGAAAGAAATGAAAAATGGACAAATTTTATTAGCGAATAATTAAGGGCAACGGCCCATAAAACAATACAAACAACGCATATTCATAGAGAATATCATAACTTACTGTTGTTTGATTTATGTTATTGTTGTTATTTACTAGATTTGATTATGTTCTTAATGTTTGTCTGTAATTCTACCACTAACACAATCCTCTTAAAACTATGTAATTACAGTCAATCAGAAATTTAAATGGCAATTAGAATCTAAATTGCAGTGAATATTATAATTTGTTTGCAAACTTTAATGGCATTTATACATAGAACATATAAGTATCATACAAACTGTGTTTTTTAGGAAATCTATTTGATTGAAATGCGTACATAAAAGATAGATGATTTCAGATGATTATCACTTAATAATTCCTTTGATAGTTTTAGGCCAATTCTAAATGCTTATCATAGATGATAAAAAAAATTGAGTTACATTTTTCATTGCGGCATAGTATTATTATTTAAACAATTCTTTAAAAAGCAATTTATTTAGCCAGACATTCGGAAAATATATTCTACCTAAATTCTCATGATAAGGGCAATGTCCAGTTTCGGGAATAAGCAAATGGGGCAAAGTCTTGTGTATGGGGAAAAATAAAAGAAAACAATATTATTGTCAATAGGACGTTTGGAAACTTCCATTGTACGATGGTTTGGTAAATCTTTGATCTATGGCCTATGATAGGCCCGTTAGATTGTCTTATTACGACGCGATCTAACTCAAGCGAGAGTAAATTTATGTAAACAAATACCGTGCATACTTGAACACAGAACCAATCAAAAGGACATTATCTTTAGGTTTTTATTAAATAGCAATACTTTTTCAGAGTTTTAATTGAATTATCAGAACAGAAAGGCTCTCATACAAAAGAACATTATTTTTAGGTTTTTATTAAAAATCAATACTTCTTTTTAGAGTTTTATTGAATTATCAGAACAGAAAGGCTCTCATGCAAAATGTAACTTCGTCATGTCACATGTATCGTAAGGACACCATAAACGTCGTTGGGACTTAATCAACGTCATTCGTGGTCCAATGCCGATGACAACAGTCGAAATGTTTTGAAGATACGGCTGCTTTTGCTGAGCAATATATTTAATAAATAGTCCTTTACATTAAAATGTCAATTTGATAAAACTAAACCGGACAGAACTTTGTCCTTAAGTATATTTTTATGTAGACATCAATGATATCATTCATGCTCATTTCAATTTCTAATTGGTGGTTTGAACATCTAAAATGTACTAGAGTTCGTCTTAGGTTGAAAGACATATCAATTTTAAGGTTAAGTTCTGGGTTATTTTATGCTAAAATAACTTAAGAAATGCGTGTGTATCATCTAATTCATAAGTAATCAAAGCGTGTCCAAAAGCATTTTCAAAATACAATCATTTGATGTTTGAAAGCCAGTTTTTTTTTTCTCCCTAATTCTTCTAATGAACGCATGTTATAACTTTGTATCGGAAACCTTTGGTCATGCATATATATCAAGCGAGTCCAATATCTTATACATCATGTAACATATTGACTAGAAAATGGATATTATCCATACTCTCATAGAACGAAATAAAGGACCGTATTATAATTTAGGCGAATTGATCTTTTATAGAATTGGACATGGGACTCTTTCGATGGTATAACTATAACTAACGATATATATATCTGAACTAAAGCAGAAAATTGGTTTTACCAGTCATCAAAATGTTTGAATGTATCTATTGCCCAAGAATACCCAAATTTGTTTTGATAACTGTAGATACTATAGAATGCCTCTAGCCTGAGATGCTTGCGTTTCTTATGCTTAAGACAAACAAAAACAATTAATGAAGATTGTGCCTAAATAATTGTATTAAGTTGTTGAATTAATTTCGCGACCATTATAGAGCCAAATTTCACATCTTCAAGGATACCACCATTCCTAAAAATAAAAGTTTTTGTCTTCTTTAAATTAATAGTCATTCCAGTTATATCACTGTCTGTGACATTTATTTGTTTTTGGAGTACCGTAACCGTATCAGAAGTACTTGCAACTTCATCAGCAAATAAGAAAGCTAAAATGGCACAGATTTCCTTTTCTATGAGGATTCCTGGTCCACATATTATTTTTAAATATTTTTTAACTCTATCTGGTTATTTATAAACAGAGAAAATATGTTGGGAGAACTTAGACAACTCAGACAAGTACCTGTTCCAAGTACCAATCGAAAAACTGTGTTATAAGATAATTATTATGTCATTTATCTGCTGACTGTTAATGCTAGCACATAGATTTAGATATATTTAGATAAAATATCCCTAATCATTCTCTAGCCCAAGATGCCCAAGATTTATCCTGATTCATACTATCAAATGTTTTACGAAAGTCCACAGATAAACAGATTTTTACGTGTTTGCATATAACTCTCCCTAATAATGTTTTATTCACAGATACTTGAATATGAAATTATTTACAAAATACACATCTTATACCGTATTTACTAATTAAATAGACCTTTGATATCAAGCGCAATGAAATAGCGATATATATAATACATAATTAGTGTTTTGTATGAAAAAATCGAACGAGGTTAGGGGAATTCATAGTTGTCGAGGCTCCGCTAATAGTCTTTTTTTGTAAAAAAAAAAAAACTTTAAAGACGGTCGTGATCCTCCGCCCCACCTACGGATGTACGCATGTTTTATGCAGACGTTAATAAAAGAGACTCACCTGAATACCCGAGCGTGCTGCAATTAGTTTTAGATTCGAACCCAGGCGGACAAAGGCACTGGCAAACACCCCTAATTATCGACTTGTATCCGTCATTCTGACATATCAGATCAGCTGGGCACGGGTCAAACTCACCATTCTCTGAAAACGTTAAAAGATATTTGAGCCTATACGTGACAATTCCAACAGTGTCATGTGTGCGTGATGGAAAGGCGTTGAGTAACCTGGACACTCACGCAGTGCATTGAAATTCATTTTGGGTTGTGAATAGCGATTTTAGGCCCTTAGTCATCTATTGAGCTTATAGTTATGACTCTGAACAGCCTGTGCGGCCGCACAGGCAGATCTGAGTCTCAACTATGCGCCCATTTAAAATTGTTGGAATTGTCACGCACAGGCTCATTTCAGTTATTCTTGTAACAGCTATTGTTCCGAGGTGGCGGAGATAACATTATGAACTGTTCTCGATACCGAATGCAATTGTTCAGAATTTGTCCTCGACACCGCGAGGGTATAGTTTTTCACTGTTACACGATTGATCATGCAGTAAACACTTTATCACTTGATCAAAATCGAAGAATATTTCATAAAAACAGAGAAAAGATGAGTCTTTTATTAAAATCCCTAAAAGCACGTCACCCTCTTTTTACACTTGCCATACAACATACTTAACCTGCTTAGGTGACATTAAGCATCGCTAAATAAATTAAAGTAAATAAGTCTATTCGAAATGTAATTTTTATCATTTTTATGATTTTCGATTTATGCTTAAGTATTCAAGTATGATGAGAGAAAAACGACTTTTGCCTTTTTCAGTATTAGACACCATTGCTATAAGATCACATCACTTTTGGACGAACATAAGTTTTCTTTGAAGGACCTAATTCACCGCGTCAACATAGTTGTTTTTATTCTTTATTTATTTAGCTATTTTTGTCAATTGTACAAAATTATAGATTTGGAAAAAACCATTAACATAATTCATCAGATAGGTCTCGTGATAAGCTGGGCCAAAAGCCTTGGTAATGTCGAGAAATACTGAGCTCATAAGCGTGTTGTCATTTATTGTAGAAATCCAGTTAACAGTTAAAGTTGAAAGAGCAGTGTCGGGTCAATGGTTTCTTCTAAATCACGATCGATTAAACATAGAATATATAGATTGTCAGGTCCAGAATACTCTTTATTGGGATGCGTGGATCGTGGATTTTAATCTTTCATGTTAAAAAATTTTTACAAATGGTACACAAATACACGCCAATGTTGACATTCGCAGACGTATAGGTGTATGTTCAAAACTGAGCTCTGACGTACGCGTTGAGTCAATTATCATAAGTTTATCACATATATTTAAGAAAAAGCATATGATAGGAATTGAACGTGATAACTCCTTTTTCAACTTTGAAAGTACATGAATGAGTAAACCGTGATCATAGACAAGCAATGCGTTTGATTTGAAAGGTAGTTTGTAGCATTGTAAGACATTGTTTAAACTTGTTTTATCTGTATTGAAAGAATAGCACGGGAGTTTAACCATTAAAAGTAGGTTTCACGGCTCACCGCGCAAAATCTACCCATATAGCTCCGCGCAAAATCTACTTATATGGGTAGATTTTGCGCGCGGAAAGCCGTGAAATCAACTTTTTGCCGTTAGATTCTCGTGCCATTTGTTCGAAATAAATAAACCAGGTTAAAATAATGCATTAAGAAATATTAACATTTACCTTTTAAACGGATGTTGTTGCTTGTCTTAAAACATAATGTTCACATAGATATGTACTTTCACAATTTCGGTGAAAGGACCAGGTGAAATTCCTATCATTTGCTTTTTAATTATATCCGATTTACCTATGGTAATGGACTCGGCGCCCAAGTCAGAGCTCAGTTTTGGAAATACACCTACTTACTTATATTCAAAATAATATTTTTGCCAAGTTAGTCTGCATTTTAAAACGAAACCGGCATGAGCAGGATAAGTTGAGAGGGTTGCCAGGTGGTATTCGTTGACTCATTGTAAACTTCGGCATAGGCAAGAACTACCTTCTTGTAAATAGAGGATATTGAATGAGTGGTCATTGAATACTGAATTTATAAAACGAGTCATCTATAAACAGATAAAAACGAGGCTTCGCCGAGTTTTTATCTGTTTATATGTGACGAATTTAATAAATTTTGTATTTTATGAGTACAAATTTTATATTTCATTTATAATATGACCCGAATTTTCCGAAAAATCGTCAAAATTCTTGAGATTCAACATTTCAATTTTCCGCGAAACTTATAACACCGCTTGAAACTGACGTCACAATATATACATTATGACGTCATTTTCGCGGTTACAAAATGGCGTTGCTATTCGCTCTGAAGTCATTTGCATAGTTATTCCACTAGTGTAATAGCACCCGTGTAATATCAAAAATATTCAACGGGGTTATTTCACTCCGGCGACGTAGGTCATATTATAAAATTTCTTTCGAAATATCCTCATTTTCAATACATTTAATAGCAATATTAGGTTATGGAAGGGGGAGAGGGTTAGTCTATTCTAAGCCTTTGTAAGGTTTGTTTTGGTCTTGTTGTTTTTTTCCGTGTATATAGACTTTTTGACTTTGGAGATCCCAAATTTCACTTCTTGCCCCCGGTTGTTGTATTGCACGTTGTCAATTCTTTGTAGTTCATCTTTATGTTTTTGAATGAGAATTAAAATATCTTCGTAAAATGAGCCAGGTTGAAGAACATTTTCCGGAAACATGTTTGATTTTGTTTTGATTTTAATAGTGTATCCAACCAATGTTCAAATATTCACCAAAACTGAAACAATTATTTGTTTATTCCGCACGCGGGGGAATTATCCAAATTTAATCATATATCAGATGTCAATTCTACCGACCTATACCCACCTGTGCATTGATGATACCTCTGTAGATCTCTGAACAGGTAGTAGTAGTTTGAAGTAGACTCTAGAATCTCAAGCCAATCTTTGTCGAAGGTAGTCATCGTCATTCCACCGTTCTTATTAAAAGTCTACATATGGAAAATAATTAGTATAAATGCACATTATGATATTATCTTGTAACTTTACAAGTATCCATGTAATTACATCCCGTATGCTATTTTTAATGATATCATATGAGTATTTTTAGAACAATTGCATAATGCTGATATTTCTGGAAACTTGCATTTCTGTTAGAAACATCGACAAAAACAAGGCAAATAGAGTTTGTAAGATAAACTTAATGTATTGTATGAAAAGATATCCAATTCTGTTGTGGGAAATGATAATTGTCTCGACAGGGCCTCGGCAATTATCAATTCCCACAACCGATTTATTTTTTTCATACGAAAAACTAAGTACGTATTATATATTATAGATATTTATTTGAGATACAGGCGAATGGTTAATAACCCGATTTTAGTCACCTAGGTTATATTTTTAAGTTTATAACTCTTGTATAATACCTACAAGATAAAAATAAATCACAAGTAAAACAATCGTCTGATATGAAACTAGTCTCGCTAAAGAGATCATCCGGGAAAAGTATCGAACTTGTCGAGACTGCAAGGGCTACGTAGGATGACCAGCCCTGTGTTCAGGATATCAAAACACTGCAAACTATTTGTCAATTTATCCCCTTTTACACGCATATGATCGTGTAAAACGAGGTATAATTTGCAAACAGTTTACACTGTTTTGTCAATCTGAACGCAGAGAAGGGTTGAAACATTTCGCAATCCGGCAGTTTTTGTGAATCGAGAAAGATCATTCTATCTTTCTCTATCAATTTTTAGCCAAATCTGATTGATCTCTGCTAGACACAATCCCTTAAAAGAAATGTATATTAGGCGGAATATCCACATGGCCCCTTTTTGCTTGTAGGTCTTATTGTAAATGAACCAGTGCTTGAGATTTCCAACAATTTTATACATGTGCATAGCAAAGACTCTGGCCAGCCTGTGCATCCGCACAGTCTGACTTGAGTCTTCGCTATGCGTTAAGTAGATAGATAAGGTCTCAAAGTACTTTGCACCATCAAGTCACATTATGTTGAAAGTAGGTGGCTGTCTATGCTGCTTAATGTTTGCACACACAGGCTCAAATTTTGTTTAAAGGTCTTTCGATGCCGAGTACACATGCGGCGCCTAAAAGGGGCGCGAGAGCAGGAGGATGGAGGAGTGAAAGGTCTAAAGTTTACATCATCGTGAAATTGACAAGATGAATGATTTTGGTATGAGATTGGAATGAAATTGAATGAGAATGTGGAGTGAGTTTTGGGTGTAACTATGTTCAAGATAAACAAAATTAGCTATACGTATTACCTCTCTTAAATAAAATATACGTTTTTTCTACTTTTGAGTCTTCGTAGACCAATCAGACACTTTAAAATCCACATCAACCAATAAAATCGTAGATTATTGATTTAAATGTTGATAGATTTGAACGATTTAGACTTTTTTCGAAGCGTTTTTGATCGATAAGAGTGAGTGTTTGGAATGAATGAAATGAGCGTTGAGTGAGTCATATTGAATGGTTTTGTTGGAGTTGGTGTCAATTTCACGATGAATTTATCACTAGAGGGATAGTTTAAAAAAATCGTGAGGTTTATATTCACCTCGATCGAAACCATTCTAAATCACTCACTCATCGCTTTATCTTTTCACTCCACACACTCCCCAAAAGCTTTTGGAAACGCTCCAAAAGTGTTCAATACCTCTTTATTTTATAATTCACAATGCTTAACATTATATTCAAATCGATCAAAATATTGTACGTTTTATTTTCGGATGTAGATTTCTAAACACCAGAAAAGTCCAAAAAGATACGCAAACGGGTTTATTCATTGGATTTTTTTAAAAGGGAGGTAATAAATTGGACGGGACTGTCATTATTGTATCACTTCCCTTTAATTTCACTCAAAACTCGCTTTTCTTACAGATTCAAAATCATTCACTTTGTCAACTTTATTATGTTTTTAGCTGTATATCTGCGTCTAACAGAGCATACATTAATCAAGTGACCTAGGATTCTGGACAAATTCATAACATGATAGATTTTTCGTTGACCCAGCGTACAGTTAATTATATGGTGAAATCGACGAGATGAATAAATTTGGATGGAACCTTAATGAGAGTTTGGAGCAAGTTTTGGGTGAAATAAAGGGGGTGCGGTAATCCAATATCGCAAATTGTGTTCGGGATGAACAAAATTAGCGATATTTATTACCTCCCTTTAATACGAACTTTTTTCTATCTTTATTTTTTGTAATGACGTTGTTGAATCTTTCTTTTTCAGTGATTTTGGACATTGGCATTTGGATTCAGGATTTTATGAAAACTTACATTAATCACATGGAATATATCCACAAGGTAGTGCAGTCGCCATTTTCTAAGGGAACGGATGTTTTTACAAGAAATATGGTACTCGATCCTGACGAGTAAACACGTACCGTGACGGTAGCCAAAAATGCTTGTAAAAAGATCCGTTCTCTTAAACATGGCGGCTGCACTACCTTGTGTATTATTTATTATAAAAGAGTGATATTGGTAAAATCTTAATAAATCCCGCATCCAAGTGCCTATGATTTTGGACCATTTTTGAATGCTTGAGTGAGTGTTTGGAATTAATGAATCGAGCGCTGAGCGAGTGATTCGGGGCGGTTTTGATAGAAATAAATATCAATTTCACGGTGATGTTTACTCTATTTTATAACTTACCGTCAGAGAGTAGTGCATAAGAGATCCAATATCGTAGGCGGGGTCCGTGTCGTCAACTTGTTTCGTAGAACGTCGTAAATACCACTGGACGTAATCTGCAAGTGAACTTATTTATGTAACCCGTCACGCGAAAAAGGACCATCTGGCTAGAGCGTAAAGTGTCGACCCTAGTCAGACTGCGCAGATTGCGCAGACTGGCTTGGGTCGAATCTTTTCGCACTTTGCTTACTTTCTGATTCCAGAACGGATAATCTACCTCCCAGTGAAAGAATTTTTGAAATGCGACCTCTTGTTGACCAATGCTGGATCAAATATCTTTTTCAATAATTCAATTTACAGAATTCCCGGATGGTCCCTTTTCGCGTGACGGGTCTCATTTGGTGAATCAAGCTTGCGTTCAAGATTAAAACGTTCGCGAGCAATTTACGAAACCGTACCTCGTTTTCCATGTTTACTTTGAAAAGACAGCAGGCTGCAATTTGAAACATTTCCATGGTATTTTTTTTATACAAATCAAAAAGCTGACCACCCAAAGATAAATACAGTTAGAAAGATAGTTTATTTCAAAACCAGAAGGTAATAGACCTATTAGGTTAAAAAAAACCAAACAAATACAGCATGGCGAACATAATACTGTCAAATATACTAGTAAGCGGAAAATCAGTGTGAGCTTTAGTGAACGACAAACCTGTAAATCAATTATTTAATGAAAATCCTACAATCCATTCTCCGTCGCCTTGTTCGAAACGAAAGGACAAGGTGGGAAAATAGGTTGTTTGAGACCAGTTATCACAATCTTATACATGTAAGTCAAAGTGCATTGGAGTAGGAATCATTGAATATACATGTATTTAGCAAGTAGTAACCCAAAAAAAAAACTTTGTGTCATTGTTATATATGAATAACCCTAATGGTATTTACCGTGTCTATTTTTAGAATTAGTATTGGAATTTTCCAATACCTTGACTAATAGGTAAATGTATGTAGAATATTTTATATCTTCCTAGAAAGGACTTTTAGAAAGTGACTCAAACTCTAGAATCTTCAAATGTTCTATGCTATTCTAGATTGTTCTATGGTATTATATAAAGGGATTCTTACAGCATTCTTGGTTCACTTGGTTTAGACTAATGGTTTCATTTAGTAGTACTGTTTTAAAATTAAAGGGGATTTCTCGTTATCTTAAAAGTGTGATTAAAAGTGTGGTTAGTTTTAAATTCGGATATTATTAGACTTATTATTAGTGGACCGGGAACTTGATTAAATTGGATCTAAAATTAGAAACTCTAGGATTAAACATTCAAGGTATTGTAATTTGTTTTTGTATTAATTTCATATTGTCAATAATTATTGTTAATTGTAAAGTTTGTTGTTGGCTTCTTTGTTCTTGTTACATCGGCACGTAACAGAATATGTTCGTCAGAGGGTGGATAGGCGGCCAGAGAAACGCAAACAAGAATTGCTTTAACTCTCAAAACAAAGAGTTCAATTCGGAAATAGTGTGAAGTTGAGAACCTATGCCAAACTTTACAAAAAAATATTGTTTTTTGCTAATGGTGGTTATCCTTCGAAACGAAATACCTTTCTTTTCTTTCTATTGATTTTGATTTTGAATATACATGTAGTTGTTAATCTTGTATTTTCTAGTGATTCTTTAGCGTAAATAAATTGTTTGAGTATGTGTTTGGAATTAATGGATGTAGCGCTGAGTGAGCGATTAAGAATGGTTGATTAACAATGTTCTTCGATGAAACTGTTCTTACCGTCCGCAATGTTGTCATAATTCAAGCCTAAATATTTAAATGAGTAGGGATTCTGTTGTTCGTGTTCCGCACCAAGGGCGTGTCCGAGTTCATGGATCGCCGTAATCTGTGAAATAATTATAAACACATTTATTATACAACCCCAGTCACTTAAGATATAAAGATAGCTATAAAACTACTTAGGATAAAACTGGGGTAGAGGTATACTTTTCAAATTGAGACATTTTTTTTTTCTTCATTTTTTACTATTTTCTATTGTTTCGTTGTCTTCTGCAACTTTTAAAAAAAAACAAACAAAAAAAAAACAAAAAACAAAAAAAAAACAAACAGTCATTAGTTTTGGCATCTGGTAATTGGTTAAAATTATGAACAACCACTGATTAGCATAAGTTAAAATAAGGTACAAAACACTTATAAAAAAAGGGTATCCAAAACAGATTGATTTCATGGGCGTACATACTTGGATTTTAAAATTCATACGAAAAAAATTGACGACCACCCGAAAATAATTAGGCTTTAACCCTTTCCTGTCCAATCCCTGGTTTTTACGTCCCTAAGATTTTGTAATTGAGAAAATATTGTAGAAAAAGAAGTTGCTTCTGACAAGCAATTTCTTCTTTTTCCACACTATTTTCTACCCTACTGAATGGTTATTTTTCAAATTAAATCCACTTTAAATTTTTGTCTGCAAAACCCTTTGAATTTGGACAGGTCGAAAATTTTGTAAAACAGGAAAGGGTTAAGGTAATACTTACTCAAACTGACGTCTAAACGCTCCTTTTGGCGAGAAATGGGGGACAGCAATGCGTCCCCAGGGATGTCATCATTGATAAATGGTCAAAACATCGTAACTAAAACTTAAAAAGGCTGTAGTTACGATGATATGAGCATTCATCAACGATATTTTTTGACAGAGGATTTGATTTTTATTACGCCATTGCGCAATGTGCGTATTGGATGTTACGCCCTTGGTTTTTAAGTGTCAAAAGGACGCTTTTCCATTCTGTCGGACGAAATTTTCCATTGTAAGAATGTCGTACATGTTTTGCTCATATATGTAAATACATTATTTACAAAAAAAAAAACAGAAAAAAACAAAGCTGACAGTTGACATTATCCAAAGATTGACCAAATCCCGCTAAGACCGGTTAGAATCCAGCAATCGATCCCAAACTGCGCCAAACATTCTTTCAATTCGATAATCGTAAACCTTTGTGTGATAAGCAGCTAGAGGCCTTGGCACCGTTTTACTAAACTTCTTACGAAAACATCAATCGTAAGTAAAAATCACAAATCGTACCTGCTTTTTTCATTCATTATTAATTTCTGCCTTTCAAAATCTCACTGGAATCGTTTTTAGAAAACGATTCGAATGAGATGATGCCAGAATTCCATATTCAATTACACCTCTAGAAGCAACTTTAATTTTTGACTTACGCAAAAGATGATCGTAAGATATTTAGTAAAACAGGCCCTCGGAAAGGATGGCGAAGTAAGATTAGTAGAGCAAATAACGGGAAACCCTCGTCAAACCGCCGCGCTATAACTTCAAACTGTTTAACCCTTTGCTGTTTAATCCCTGCTTTTTACATGCCTGTGATTTTATGATTGAGAAAACATTGTGAAAAAAAGAAGAAATTGCTTCTGACAAGCAATTTCTTCTTTTTCCACAATATTTTCTACCCTACTGAATGGTTATTTTTTCAATTTAAATCCACTTTCAAATATGATTTACAAAACCTTTGAATTTGGACAGGTCGGAAATTTTATAAAACAGGAAAGGGTTTAAGTCGCATGGATGCCAGTTCAAACAAACAAGATATTTTTCTGTACATAGAAATACACTTACTCCACCACATAGGCTGATGGGCTGTGCTAGACCATAGTAGGAGTACCAGGCATCTCGTCCTACCCAAGACCAACAGCTGAATAAATTGAAAGAGAAATCATAGTATAAACGTTTGTTTGTTTGTTTGAATGGGTTTTACGCCGCTTTCAACAATTTCTCAGTTATATCTCGGCGGCCTAACAATGGATTCCTGGTATTTCTTTCACCTGTACTACCATTACAACCTTTTCTAGCCTCCGACTGCTATCTCACATAGGTTTACGATTATATCAACCCATTGGTGAGAGACAAACGTGGGAAAGGATATTTGCCGCCTCCGCGGATGGAACCCACGACATTTAGGTAGTGGACCCGTAATAGTTACACAACATTTCGGACCTCGTATTCTTTCACATTGTTAATCGAGGTTTCCTAATGAAAGTCATTAGAAAACCTCGGTAAACACTGTTTAAATTAATAACTTCTGAAACGCTGCGGAACTATTACGGGTCCACTACCTTAAACCGACAAGTAAAAGACATTAAAAGAGGTAGCATATTATAAATAGAGGATATTGAATGAGTGGTCATAGAATACTGATTTATCAAACGAGTCATCTATAAACAGATAAAAACGAGGCTACGCCGAGTTTTTATCTGTTTTAGATGACGAGTTTTTTTAAATTCTGTATTTTATGAACACAAATTTTATATTCTGTTTATAATATGACCCGAATATTAGCGAAAAATCGTAAAAATTCTTGGAATTCATCGTTTCAATTTTCCGCGAAACTAATAACGCCGTTTCAAAATTACGTCACAAAACATAGATTATGACGTCATTTTCGTGGTAACAATATAGCGTTGCTATTCGCTCTGAGCTCATTTGTATAGTTATTCCACTAGTGTAATACGTAACACCCGTGTAATATCAAAAATAATCAATGGGATTATTTCACCCCGGCGACGTCGGTCATATTATAAATAGACGTTTCGTTATACAAGAGGCAAACAGCTGAAAGATATTCAAATAGAAATCATGTAACAAATAGTCATCTCGGCATACATAAGACCAAGACCAACATCTGAAAAAAAAATATACGGAAATCACGTTTAAATTAGCCCTACCGTCCTTCAGAAGACGAATATCTCAAAAATATGTTAGAAAAAGCCTTTTCGTCCTACATAAAATCAGCTTATGGCCAGTATCTTTACATGTCTCTTCTCAAACAGTGTCCCAGTGCACCAGCTATTAATTATGGATGCAAGCGATTAGGATACATCGTCTGTCTCTGTCGAGTATGTATGGTAGGCCTTATATCGTGGGTAGATTAGAAAGGCATTGTATAAATAAGAGTCTTTTGACAGTTTGATAACCCTAGAATTAAAATAAATTATGCGTCCTGGGGCCCATTTTACTAAACTTCTTACGACAAAATTGATCGTAAGTCAAAATCACAAATCGTACCTGGTGTTTTCATTCATTGTTAGATTCTGCCTTGCAATATCTCATTGGAATCGTCTTTAGAAGACGATTCTAATGAGACATTGCATTGCAGAATTCCATATTTATTTACTATTGTAGAAGCAAATTTATTTTTTGACTTACGCAAAAAATGATCGTAAGATATTTAGTAAAACGGGCCCCAGTACTCGAAATCAAAAATATCTTAATCTCAATTTCAATCAACGTAAAATCTGACAATATGAATCATTGTTTCCCGTCCACTGCTTCTAGAACCCAAGAAGCCTTAAGTTAATGTTTTGAGTAAGAGTCAATTCTCCGTTGAGTATAAAATTTGTGTAATGGCTTCAGACCAAGCTCTGTTTTCAGGATGCAAATCGATTGTGAAAGTTTAAATTTGCACTCCGCTTTGGACTCGAGTACACGTGCGAAGCGGGGTACTAGTTCTTTCGCAAAAGATTCGCACATCATCTTGAATATAAGGTTAGGTTTTTATATGGATGGCGATTTTTGAGCTTTTTCACGTAACATGGCCCACGTTTCAACCTACCTGCCATCATCGAGGAACTGTAGCCTAGAGTTATGGGACAGTCCGTATATAGAGTTGTCTCCCGTGTAATTCACAAATCGAAAGCCTGTGAAAGTTTCATAGTGCTCGGTGGCAATACGAATGTTCTTTAAGACCGTGTCTATCCTGCCTGGATCTGGAAAGAGGAAAAAGGGGAATTAACCACAGGTAGCCAACGCGGGTGGGGACAGTACAATTTTACCAAAATTTGACCACAAAAAATTATTATACTTATTTTTTTCTATCAAAATGTATAATATAGACAAGGTCCCGGACTTTCCTCTTTTATGCAGAAAATCTAGTCGGTTGAGATCGCGCAACTCAACTTTACGCCTATAAACCCAGGTTAAATATGATGCTCTACTTAAATCACTGATTGCATTCTATAGAAAACATTTTTTCCATTCTCTCACGATCTAATTCTTTTCAGAAATGCCAACAATTCAGTTCATATTTACTCATCAATTTGGAATTGGGAAGAAAACTTTCCTGCAACTGCCATTTTTGTTTATTAGCTCTCGACCAATCAGATAGCCTGATTCTACAGTTTAGTTGTAACAGCTATCTGATTGGTCGAGAGCTTATAAACAAATAAGCGAAATCGCCAAATTTGTATACCGACATCCATGACGGGCCTCACTGCAAAATCGATCGTGCGTTCGGTTCGTGAATTGTGATTAAATAAATTTCGTTCCACTTGGATGATCCCTCTTTAGTCTTTATACGATAAATGGTTCATTGTTATCAGTCTTAAAAATCATATTTCATCGCAAATTTCATCTTGTATAGCTACCTTTGACTTTCACCAAAGTATACACAATATCTTGTCGAATTCAGTTCATTCCTACGACCGGTATCTCGAAAATTTATCTTTCTCGCTTCGTTTAACAAAAAATAGACGCCATTCCAAGGGACATCACTCCTCCAGCCTTTTTTCTGCCAAAGCAGGAATATTGCGGATTCAGCATGACACGGGTTAAAACCGAATAGACTGTGCCACAGTGGATTCGCGTTCAAAGTAGTGAATTTGGGATCAAACTCCAACAAGAAGCCTTTGGATATTCATTTTGATGAAAATTGAAAAATAATTAAAAAATAGAATTTTGTTTACTTCGCAATAAAGATATTCATATCAATATATAATATATTTATTTGAACATAAATGATCTTTATGGTTAAGAAAACAAATTCGTGGATCTGTATCCAAATATATACATAAAAGTAAGAATATTTTCTGCAACCTAAATTTTCGCGGCCGGGACCAAGCTGTTGCGAACCTTGGATGATTCTGCACTTAATGTGTGGGAATTGTGAATTTTAGGATGTATAATCACATAAAACATTTTTTTTTTCTTTCAAGTCTGTTTTGCAAATTTCAAAACATATACAAATGGTCGCCACAACTATTTTTTAGGGTACAATAAACCCACCAGTGTTCTCGTAATCTATCTCGTAAGATAAAATGCATAGACAAATGGTCGTAACTTTATTTTGTAAGATAAAAAAAATATATATATACAAATGGTCGCCACTTCTATATCATGTAAGGTTTAACACATTTGCAAATCGTCGCCATGTCTCATTTGTTAGGTAACATTATTAGTTATACGGCTCCTTGTCGTGGTGTAAGGCGATTTAATCCCGGCTGGAAAAAATGATGTCAACCGAGCCACATGCGAGGGTTGACGTCATTTTTACTGCCTGGAATAAATCGTCATATACTCAGGCAAGAAGCCGTATTACGAAGTTATTATACCGCACTGTTTTAGACTAAATAATTCTCGTTTGCCTTTTTAAGGCCTTGATATACACCGAATTCTTTGAAAGTACCAATATCCCACAATGCGCTTCAAATGAAAAGTAAATTTGTTATGACGTCACACTACATCCTGCGATGATATGATATAAGTAATAGTTATAGTTCGTTTCTGACAATTTACGCGATATAACCTAAGCGGAGCGTTAAGCGTTAGCGTTCCTAAATTCTCGGTCCTCTACAGAACATTTGATTGCATTTTTCTTGAAAACGGGAACTTTGCAGAATTACTAAATTAAAATGTCGTTAAAAAGGTCCAAAGTATTTGTTGCTGAAAAGATCCAAAGTTTTCATTTTAAAAAAGGAAATGAGGCTTTAGACGTTTTAATAGGGAAGATAGAAAGGCTTGTTTCAAGCAAACTGGTTGATCCCATTCTTACTGCTATATACATATAGATTAATATTTTATAATCAGAACTAGTTTTATTATCAGCCTAATTTTCTATTGATCATCAAATTATTCAGAATTTCTCCTCCTTCTAGTGAACAAATTGGTATAAGTATTACTTAAAAAAAACATTAAAACAAACACGCTTTTTTTTATTTATAAATTTTCGATTTAAGTTAGGGTCTTTCGAGAAATTTCATCAGACAAGATAATGACGTCACTGTCTGATTTTGAATGTAGTCCCCGCCCATAATGACCTGGTATATATTTTTTGAATTTCAAACAAAAAGGCGGCCTTTCATTTGCAGAAAAAAAGGCGATTGGTAAAGGCGGTTCTTGGCTTAAGCTGCGAGAAATGGGGAGGTTGGCGAAATTTAAAGTTATTTATTAGAATTTACATCATTTTTAATTTTATTTTATTAATTGGCGTGCTTTTAACTGTAGCAGTTTGTGTATGCTCGGGTCGTGTTAACAGCGAAGCGAGAGAATCATGGCTGCCATGACCTGTTCGAATTTTTGTCTATGTTCCCGGCAAAGCACATTAAGGTAGTGGATCCGTTATAGTTTTGCAACATCTCAGAAGTAATGAATTTTATAACCAAGGTTTCCTAATGATTTTCATTAGGAAACCTCGGTTAACAATGAAAAAGAATATGTGGTCCGAAAAATTGCGGAACTATTACGGGTCTACTACCTTAAGGAAGTATTAGCTGTTTTACCGGAGTGGTCGTCGATATGAATGTTTGACAGGTCAGCATTAGCCAATGAAAATGCTGGTTGCATCATAATAAACGCTTACCAATGTTGGCGTAGTCTACCTCGTAAGGAATAATACATTTATCCCACACTCCTCCATTCTTCATCAAATAGGAGCGCTTCTTTCTTCCCTCCGCTTTGGGAATGTTGCTTCTCTAAAAATGGGGAAATATATTTGTGACATGTTGCTGTAAAAACTTCAAATTGCACAACCCCCTCCCAATCCCATTCCTCGACACACATACATACACACCGTCTACACACGCGAGCGCTGTCGAAAAAATACCATATTTCCCGCACATAACATGGTAAGGGAGCTTTTATTTAGTTGGCATTTTCAATAAAATTGATGTCTTTATGACTTTTTCCCATTAATTTGAGATGAATTTTCTCTAAACAATCATATAAATGATTGTTTAGAGGAAATTCATTTTAAATTAAAGAAGAAGTCTTAAAATATTCCTAAAATTTAGAAATTTGAAGTAGGTTTCTTAGTAAAAAATGAAGGGGTGCTACTACTAGGGTGCTATCATTAGAGGAAAATAAGGTACATTCTTTATTTGGCCCGAACTGACCTCAATGGACAAATTGCTAAGATATCAATTTAGGTTTATTTTATCAATTTATAAAATGTATAGAATGTAATTGTAAAAAATAGTTATTTCATTCAATACCTTTCATCTTTTAATTCAAATTAAATCCGAGAAGAAGAAATTATCAGGTTTTTATTCATCTCATTGTAGTACTATCGCGTTGTGTGATTAAATAAAGTCAGATTGTCTGAAATAAGTTTTAATGAACACCAACTCGACTTCCTCCAATTTATGATATAAGTTCTAAAGGCTTAATTCACATCAGCTTCCATAACGACTGACTAACCAAGTAAGCCAAGACTAATCTAAACTAATAATTTCTCTCCAAAACTCCTCGCGCTTGGCGGCTTCATCCGTTTATATACTAGGACTTGGTCAAGGTCATCTGACCAAGGTTTCCAAGTAACAGACTCCCATTCATAATATCATGTTAACCCTGCCGACCCAAGTGCTGGCGATAAACAGGATCGGGTATCCAGGTTATCAAAAATGTAAAATGATATTGTCGGATAATTGTCACACTCATTGGCAGGGTCAAAGTCAAGTAGATCGATTGTCTCGTCATTTCCCGATTTAATTCTTCAATGAAGATGTGCCGGTCATTAAAGACAAGTGAGTAAAATTTCCAATCATATCCTAAAAACTTGTTTTACCCCTATGTTTCGCGCAAACGACCCGTTACTAAGCATCCACCCTACCAGGTTAGATGTTAGATACTGTAATAACATGGTGAAATTGACAAGATAAATTATTTTGGAATGATTTTTAAGTAAAATAGAAAGAGTGTGTGGAGCGAGTAAAGGGGGGTAATCCAAAATCGCTTATTTTGTTTAAGGTGGTCATCTTGAACGATTTCGAAACGTTTTTCAAATGATTTTGGAGCGTTTTTGATGGATTTTTTTGAGTGTTTGGAATGAATAAATGGAGCGTTGGGTGATCGATTTAGAATGATTTTGATCGGAGTGATGGTCGATTTCACGATGTTTCTCAATGCAATACTTACTACACAATGTCTGTTTTCGTCAGTAATTTTCGGGGGTTCTCCTGACTCATTGATATCTATATGATGAGAATAAGTCAATTAATTTATAAAGTGCAATTAAGGTAGTGGATCCGTTAAAGTTCCGCAAGATTTCGTTACTCGTGCACTTTCACAATGTTGACCGAGGTTTCCTAATGAAAATCATTAGGAAACCTCGGATAACACTGTTAATGTTCATCACTTCAGAAACGATTACGGACCCACTACCTCAAAATCCCCATAAATTCCATAAATTAAAAATATAATTCTCTTGTTTGTACACAGAGCTACAGATAGAGGGGGTATATTGGATTTTAGATCGAAGAATTTAAAAAAATCATATCAAAAAGATTCAAATGAGTACCCACAACATAGGGTTTCATTGAAAGAGAACATGATTTGAGACTGGCTTTAGGCGCTCTTTTCTGTACCTATGTTTGTTATGAATACTGAAACAATTGCCTGTGAGAAGATAAATAAATGTAATATTCTGTTTGAAATAAAGACAAGGTTCCCTTTCGTCTGTTTAGCTGACCCCGTCCCTTGACCTCCGCTATAACAAACTGTCAAACTTTAAGGTAGTGTACCCATTATATTTTTAGAACTTAAGATCTGGCAGCGATCCGTTAATTTAGAAACCCATACTGGTTTGGGACCAATTCTCGCCAAGTACCAGATCTCCCCACCACCCTTTTTTCTCTGTGAAAAAAGGAAACCCTTCTAAATTACAAATTATGTTGACAAGAACTTCTTTTAATCAGAAAATAATTTATTGTGAATGAATATTGTGTCTTTACTGTAAAAAATGTGCAGTTGTCGAGAACTGTACTTGGAGAGAATTGGTCTCTAACCAGTACACGACTTTGTCAACAGAACAAAAAGATAGAGGAGGTATTTTAGATTACAGAATAAAATAATTTAAGTATACTTACACAAATCCTATATTGTGGGTACTCATTGGAATCGTCTTTATGAGACGATTCAAATGAGCACCCACAACATAGGGTTTCAATAAGAAATAAAGATTTTTAACAGACAATACCTACTCTTAGCTGAAACCCTGGTCCAAAATTCCATAAGATGTAAAGATCTACCCTTCAAAATTATTTATGTTCAATGTATATTCCTGATGCACGAAAAGCAATGTTAGACAGTATAGACTAAGATCAGCCTTCACAGACTAGCAGTCCGATCTTAGCATATACTGCATCCCTACTTCTCTATTATAAAGGGAAAATATATATGCAAAATCAGAGACCAAACTGATTTATTTATTTGAAAAAAAAAAATGCAATTTTCTAAAATTAACATAACATTTTTAATCAAAGAACTGAAAGTACTGATGGTTGTCGTTTCTGTTGGCATACTAGAATGATGCTTTCATTTGTTGAGAAAAAAGAAATTTTACATGTAAAATTACGATAAAAGAAAAATGACCTGACCCAAGTTCCCATCTTGATTTAGATAGGCCTATACATTTCTCAACATATATCGTCGATCGTCAACCAAAGTCCTGTAATAACAAGGTTTTTATAACTTTCGGCACCATGCCGGATGAAATCTAAAGAGTGATTGTCTGATCCATTGGGTATAAAAGGATTGATTGATTGATTGATTGAATGGAGTTTAACGCCGCTTTCAACATTATTTCAGTTATATCGCGGCGGCTGGAGCACCTAACAATGGATTTCTGGTATTTCTCTCACCAGTACAACCATCACATTCTTTCCTAGCCTCAAGCTGCTATCTCACATAGGTCTACGATTATCAACCCATTGGTGAGAGACAAATAGTCGGAAAGAATGAGTGCCGCCGTCGGGGATCGAACCCGGGACCTCTAGACTGACAGTCCGACGCACTACCAACTGCGCTATGACGGCGGCCGGGGTATAAAAGGAAAGAATTGACATTTAGCTGATCTAAATTATTATTCTTGTTTTGTAATGCCATTCAATTCTCCGTAATCTCATAATTAAAATTATGGTATTATCTGCTTAAAAAATTCTATAAAAGGATAATAATTAATTGTTCCGTGATTTTCGTTCTCAAATAAAGAAAGAAAGGGTAAGTGTTTATATAAACATGTTTAAAACTGCAGACACTCGTCTCGAGATTGGCTATCGCGTGTTGAAAAGTACAGCAAAACCCCATTGCATAAACCTTTATCGCCCGGCCTGAATGCTTTACCTATCCAAGGTCTCATGAGTTATTTCCCATAGACCATTGGGAAACAATTTGCAAATTCTCACTCTGCCTGAAAAGTAGTTCTACGCAAACAAAACGTTCACCCGATCTCAAAATCACATATGATTTCACACATAAAAGATGTCTTTGCGGTTTCAACAAGTTATGTAGTATTCTTGTTTCACTCCATTTTTAAAATGCATAGTTGACAGACGGATACAATTCTTGAACAAGAGTAATTTGAATCTTAGTGGACACTACTGTTTTGAAAACCTATTAACATCTGACAGGATTGTTCTTACGCGGTATTAACACTGGTGAACGTAAACGTCCACCAAAAACTCAGCAGGATACAGAGGATAATCGTTTGTTTCAGTGTAAGATCGATTTATATTTCATTAAGTGAACAACAAAAGCTATATTTTCACGAGTGGCAGAGCCACGAGTGAAAATATAGCTTTTTATTAGTCACGAAATGAAATATTAATTAATCTTACTCGAAAAACAAACGATTATTCTATTTCTTTATTGCAAACATTAGACAAAATGTGAAATTTCTAGGACATACTTTCGTAAAGCGCGTCATTTTGCAAGTGATTGCTATGTAACGTTCATTGTGACGTCACTTATTTCGCCCCGCATATATGACGTCAGATAGGGTGAAATGCACAAAAGCAGGGTATAAGTTTTTGATAATTTCACTGCTTTTGCGGTGAGATTATCAAGTGATAATCTACCGTTATTTCTCGATAAACCACCGAAAAGCATTAAAGAAAATGTTTTATTTGTACCTTGAAAGAAATCAATGCAAATCTGTTGTTTCTTCATTATCTCTAATTCGGCTTTTGCTTTACCTCCGTGAATATCCGTCTTTTCCTGAAAAAGTCAAATATCTCATCAATTAGAAACCCTGGTTGATTATGCGGAATAAACCTCGGAAATCATAAGGTCGCATCTATGAAATGGCGCGATTTCACACATGGTTTTATAATGCGTCATATGCATAAAGATATCGTTGGGGAAAGAAAATCATCAGAAGTTTAAAGCTTGGCAAATTGTAATATGCCGAAATAATCTCAAAAGACGAGAGGAAAGCAATACATCTTATTTTTCTTCAAGCCGCGTTCCTTGAGAAATGACCCCAAAATCACAACACTTACGCAAGAGGTACTTTCAAAGTTTCAAAAATGTACGAGTGTTGTTCAAAACGCTACTGAAGCTTTTTCGTTCATACAGACGGCGAGTAAGAAAAAAGCAATTCAAATAATCAAGCATTAATTATAGATAACGAGTTTTGAATAACAAGATTTGAAATAAATTGTTGTAAAACTTGTTCTTATTACAAAATCCTATGTAATGTATTTGATTAAGTGCCATGTGTTTTTAAGTACAGTGTTGAGAATTCAAATAGCATAGTTTAAGATCACCCCTCCGAATGAATATATATACTTGAATGTTCTAAATATTAAGAATATGGAAGTTCTAAGGTATATTGAGCCTGTGCGTGATATTTCCAACAATTTCAAATGTGCACCAAGCAAGCAAGCCCGTGCATCCGCACGGTCTGACCAAAATCTTTAATATTAGCTATGTAGATAGATAAGCTTCGATGTTTCTTTAGACAGTCAGGCAACCTATATATTACATTGTGTGGCTGCTTGAGCGGCTCAATATTTTTACATTTCACGTACTTGTCAAATTGTTGGGAATGTCACGCATAGGCTCATTTGTTATTTAGTACTATTAGTAAACTACTTTGTCCCAACAAACCAAATTCAGTTTTATATCAGATAGCGAACAATAAGGCCTACTGGAAGTATTACATAATCTCGTTTGTCGGGCGACCAAAACATCATAGATGCAGATAGACAAAGCTAGAATTATAAAATGAGCCTGTGCGTGACATTTCCAACAATTTGAAATGTGAGTAAGGTGCAAACAATGAGCACCATAGACAGCCACATAATGTAAATATTAAGTTACCTGATGGTCTACAGATACTTTGAGACCTTATCTATCCAGATGCACAGGCTGGTCAGAGTCTTTGCTTTGCGCATATTTGAAATTGTTGGTAATCTCACGCACAGGCTCAAATGTTAATAACCAAATCACGACTTGTGCTTCTGCTACGGTTGCATTTTACAAACTAACAACATTGTTTCAATTTTGGTGTTGTGAGAAATCTAAACAATCCTTTTCAAGAGATGAAAGAGTATC
Source organism: Fragum whitleyi (assembly GCA_948146395.1). Taxonomy (NCBI): domain Eukaryota; kingdom Metazoa; phylum Mollusca; class Bivalvia; order Cardiida; family Cardiidae; genus Fragum; species Fragum whitleyi. The sequence continues at coordinate 8,517,586 of OX411546.1, forward strand.
TATTAGTTTCGTGATTCCTAATTACACTTAATGAATACGCGAAATTAATAAATACTCTTTCGATCTCTTATAAATTGATATTTTTAAGTGAAATATTAAACTTTCTTCATAAGAAGATACATATATATTTATCATGTGACTATTTTGTGTGATAGCTTACAAAATACCTGCGGAATAAAAGTTGTTTTCATTGGGGAATACACCCAAATTTTCAGCCAATCAGAATTCACGGATGTTGATGGACTCATCTTAAATTTATCTATTTGTAATTATTGAAGAAAACGTCAACTAACAATCAAGACTCAAGCTAGGTTCACATAAACGCTTCGACGCGTTGAATCCGCACGAGAATCGACGACTTGTCGGCGACTAGTCGGCAACTTATCTGCGTATTTATGCCGTTTCTGTTGTGGATTTTTCTAAGATCGGCGAATTTTATGTTGAAGTAAAAACTTCTGACTAGGCGACGCCTTAAAGATTTGAGGAAGATAACATTGTATTGACGACTAATCGTCGGCGATCGGCCGGACTACTGTCGATCATCTGTCGGACTGCAGCCGATTTGATACACACATCGCTGTCGTCTTTTTTGTCTCTTTCACTTCAGTTTGGTATCGTCTATTAGTCGACGACATCTCGCCGGCGTATCGGTAGTTCACTATGCTTTATCCACCATGATTTCTGTATCATCACTGGATAGAAAATAAGACATCGCCATGTTGTCCGGGTTTTATATGACTGAAAAGTATTAATTTTAACCCATCGGCCGATTTTATGTGACTTTAGAATGGCACATCTACCTATGTCGGAAAAGCATCTTTGGGCTCGGAATAAATTCTTTGGTGGTTACTGGTGAGAAAAACCCAAAGAAACCGTGGTAAGGAACGCCAGCCGCCTCGATATGACTGAACATTTTGAAAAAAAAGCGTTAAACCCCATTCAAACAAACAAAATCTAGCCTACCTGTTTTTCTTCAATGACTTTTATTTCGTCCTCTGTATAGCGTCCGTTTTCCCAGGCAATAACAGCTCGTGTATCTTCATCCGAATCCTGATTAAAATAGGAGGAAAAATAAAATAGAAATCATTTTATAAATCAATCGAATTTACGACTATGATCAATTTCTAAGAATTTTTTATGCTTGAAAGCTGAGACAAAATTTTAATAATCAAGATATTGATCATTGAGGTAACGTGTTATGAAAATTCTGTCAGTTAATTAGAATGTTGCTTTTTAGCTCTACTGACCGAAGCTATATATAACGATTGCGTTGTTCCCGTCCGTCTACCTGTCTGCCTGACTGTAAACAGATTTCTTCTTCCGCAATGAAGTCTTAACAAATTATTGGAGTATTTTTGAAACTTTCAGAAATTGATTGCATGGTCAAATTAAGGGTCCTTTCGTATATTGGGACTAATCCGTCAGAAAACACTGGAACAGGAGCCTTATAGATTTTAACTAAATCATTTTCGTATACGCGATAAAGTCTTCAAATATTGTCGGGTTCCCTTGAAACTTCCTGAGGATAATTGTATGGTCATAAGGACGGTTTCTTTTGAACAGTTTTCATGCATAATCAATTTTTTATTTCAGGAAATAATACTACTTTCCTCATTACGAGACGAAACAATTTTGAAGTGGCCCAAAGATGCAGACGACAAATTATGTATACATGTAGTTGATTTCATTTTAAAATTTCTAATCTTTTAAACCTCTTTTAGAAATCCTTCAGATTTTTGTTTTGCTTGAAAACCATTTAAAACTTATTTTGGACGAAAGCCTTGAAATTTGAGGTATCAAGGTATTCCATCTGATATACCTATTTGATAAGTTCTGTCTTGTATGTTTGATGTATGTATGTATGTATGTATGTATGTATGTATGTATGTATGTATGTATGTATGTATGTATGTATGTATGTATGTATGTATGTATGTATGTATGTATGTATGTATGTATGTATGTATGTATGTATGTATGTATGTATGTATGTATGTATGTATGTATGTATAGCGACAATATCATATTTTTTTTAAACAACAAAGAAATTTGAATTTGATTTTGAAGAAATTTACGTATGGTGACTATTAAATATGAAAAATAATGTATTCATAAAGTGTCTGTATTTGCCCCCTTGTTATTTAAAGTAAGAGCTGGACAAAGGCGAAAATGTTTAAGAACAATATTGATGTTTATTTTAAAAAAGAAACACTGTGTTCTTGTTTATTTTTCATTTTTTATCGATGACAGAAGAATATTGAAAGCCAGAAACTTTTTTTTTCCTAATCATTATGAATTAATTACTTTTCATTTTTTTTCCAACTGCCACAAAATGAGTCTTTGACAACTTGAATTATGATATGATCTACGGCACCGGAGTGAATAAAGCCCGTTGAATATTTTTGATATTATACGGATTTTATATTACTAGTAGAATAACTATGCAAATGAGCTAAGAACATATATAGCAACGTTATACTAGGATTGTGAAGTTGATGTTATAATGTATTTCACGGATTACGTCAATTCGCGTACGGCGTTATTTGTTTCCAGGAATAACCTGAATCCGTATATTTCGATTTATTGCATATATTTAGCTCATATTATAAAAAGAATATTAAATATGTGTTCATAATAAACGAATTTGTTAAACTAGTCGCCTAAAATACTGTAGATAAAACTCTACGTAGCCTCGTTTTATCTGTTCATAGATCACACCGTACAACCGGTCGTGGAGACGACAGATTCGGTGATTTTTTGTCAAGTATACGGTAGGTCAAATAAATTTATTCTTATGAATAAACGAACGAATCTCTTGAATTATGATGATGAAAAATTAACGTGTAGATGTTCAGCGCTTCTATAGAATAAATCTGTTCTCATGACTCAGGCAAATAAGGCCACAGCCATTTATTATTTAGGAAGTTTCCCGTGAAAATCTACAAAAACAGACTTTATGTAAAAAACATTTGCCTATTTCTCAATGAATGCTTTAGTTCACTTACACAAAACTGAAATCATATCATCCACCGACATTTCTTTCAAATTTGAAACCTTTATTCAAAACAATAAACAGACTATTAGTCCTCAAAGACGACATATATTAAAAAAATGTTGGCTTTGTCGACAGACGGTATTTCAAAGGGGTTGCTGTAACGACAGATCAGAATAATTTGTGATTGCCGGCGTCGACAGACCTTTTTCAGATATTAGCAGAAAAGCGTTTAATTATTGTCGGATTTTCAATAAAACACCGAAACAATTTAGATCGGCATACGTGTTAACATTCGCGTCCAATATTTTTTAAAAGTCTATTAAGTTTTTCAACGGACTTTAAAATTTGTTAGAAAAGAAATTCGATTTTATGAAATTCTATATTGTGGGATACGTAAAAGTGGCCCTAAAGTCTTTTGAGTCTGCAAAGTATTCAGATCGCGGTACATCTTGATAGTTTTTGGTCTTAAATCGCAAGAAGTCTCTTGAAAAACAATGAGCGAACATCGGAGTCGTTTTTCAAATTCTCGCAAACCAAGAAAAATAATTGTGAACAGACTATGAAATATTCCTGTTGACCTTCTTAAGTAACAAAATGTACCCAATTGTGATAAGTGACCGTGATTACCTATAGGTGTAAGATCGGGGGCTTGCGATCCAGAGGTTCGGAAATCGAATCCTCCTCGCAACTTTTTGTTATTCATTTCATTTTTTCTCTGTTATTGATTTATCTTTGTTCGATAATATCTTTAAGATCTTTTAATATAAAAAGGGGCGCCATTGTTTCAAAGTTCGGGAACAATGTGTAAAAGAAATATTCAATTTTGTCCATCGTAGTTTGTGGGCGATCCATTGGATATCACGCATAAAGTAATTTCTTTATACTCAGTAGCCTATGCATAACACAAAAAATGGGTTTAAGAAAAGTTAAAGTTAGCTTTGTCACATTCTTATTGTATAGATCTCTTTCCTAATCTAATGAGGAACGTGTGAAAATAACAATAGAATGAGTAAAAGAATACAAGGCAAACCGTGCAATGTAAAAAAGAAAGATAGTTATATTGATAGTAGCATTTAATGTCATAAACGAGAGAAGATTAATTGATAGAGGCGTTCAGGTACTGCCTTAGAGAAACTAACATACGTAGTCGATGACCAAAAACTTCGTGATCCAAGCTTGAAAAGGTGACAGCAACTGAATTCCATTTAAACGTTATTGAATGAGAGATTTGAAAAAGAAAAAAAAAAACCTTCCTGTACAAAATAGTACAATTAAGGAATTGTTAAAAAAATAAGAATGTCCCTCCATCTAATAACTATAAAATCAAAGTTGAAATAATTAATAAAACAAATTAACTGTTTCCGATGGTGCGCGTATTTGATCTTGTTCCATGATACTTACTGAGGAACGGTTTAGACCACGTCTCTACGGATCTAAATACAACAATTGAAGTATCTTATTTCATTAAAAATCTAAAATCCGTTTCTGAAATCGCAGATTTACCGAAAGTAAACGAAAGATAATGAGGGACATGTTAACTATGATTTACAAATTTAAACCAGAACGGCGATCTTCGTCCTAAGAGGGTTAAATCCATTTCCCAATAATGAAGCTTTCTGGACTATCAACAATACAAAGGCATAAAACGAAAAAGAAGAAGAAGAAGAAGAAGGAAGAAGAAGAAGAAGAAGAAGAAGAAGAAGAAGAAGAAGAAGAAGAAGAAGAAGAAGAAGAAGAAGAAGAAGAAAAATTATTTTAGAATTATTTTAGATCTAATGAAATTCGTCAGTTTCAAATGCATAAAGTGTTTCTGGATTTAATAGTAAATTCTACCATGACACGTGAAATCAAGTGCATGTAATTGCATCATGTTTAAATGAGCGTCAATTATTGAGAAAAATTCAGAGTTGCTTTTCCATTATGGCGTATAATCGGTTGCAAAATTATATGAAAAAAATAATTGTTCTATAATACGAATATTTATCCTAAAAATAGATAAACTATGATAGAAAAATATATACATTCAATACATTAAATTATTTGTTCTATAATTACATATATTTATGCAATAATGATAAATATTTATTCTATGATTATGATAATTTTTTTGAAAAATATATTTATTTATTCAATATTTCAAATTATTTATTTTATAACTAAAAATATTTGTTGTATAATGAATACATATTTATTGTAAAATTCAAAATATTTATTGTATAATTTAAAATATCTATTGTATAATCAAAAATTTTTGTTCGAAGATTGAAAAAAAATATTTCTATAATTTAAAATAGTTTATTCAATACCCCACACAAAAATATTTATTCAATAATTAGCATTCTGGGAAGGAAGTGGCTTGCCATAGACTGGAAACATGATGGACTTACACGATAGATTCGCAAACCTCCCCAATCTAAGTTACTTCCGGTTAAACCTCCCGGAAGATTTTAGCAGGCCCAATAACGTAGTTGACTGTGTTAATACTCTCAAAGTGTAAAATAACTGACGAAATTCATCTACTCTTCAATCTTTAACTCATTCAATGTTATCTATTTCACCTTTAGGAAATGCTAGAGAGGCTTTGGAAACTATTGTTCTTTTGGGGGAAGAACCACAATAAAGACATTGCTTAAACTTTCCAACAAGAAATTTCTTCAATTTTCAGAATATTATCTAAAACCTGATTTGTCAGGGGTGACAAAAAGCGTAATTGTTTGGTGATGATTTAGAATTAAACCTTTGAGTTATATATTAAAAGAGTATTGACAATATTACCACTTCATCCTCTTCCCCTGCTGCCCGCTGCACAATCCGCGCTGACTGACACTGATTTAGTGGTAAACACAGCAACACTATACAGATTTTGTGGAATATCATCGTCACCTTGAAAAAAAAGACACACGGGCGTTTAAGTTCATTTGATTTTGATTGAATGGATCGTGTCGCCGCATTTAACATTTTTTTTTTAAATTTGTGACGTTGTCGGGGATCAAACCCGTGGTCCTATAATTGGGAGTCTGACGCAATAACAACTGCGCTACAACGGTGGTTTTAAGTAATTTGTTGCACGGCAATCTTATAGTATCTGAGATATATTGGCCCGTGTAAATTGAATAAATTGACAAGAAAATTATGATTATGCTGGAATAAATTGTCAATATTACCGACAAACAAGCAATAATATTGTCAATTCCTGAATATGACAATATAAGCCTTTGCGTGAGATTTCCAACAATTTCAAATATGCGCAAAGTAAAGTCTCTGACCAGCCTGTGCATCTGCACAGTCTTACCAGAGTCTTCACTTTGCACTTTGTTGTTAATAAGGTCTCAAAGTATCTGTAGACCACCAGGTAGCTTTATATTACATTATGTTGCTGTCAACGCTACTCATTGTTTGCACCTCGCGAACATTTCAAAGGCTCATATGATAATATGCTTGATCGTATTTGCGCAATACAGTAATATCGTAAAATTGACAAGATTAATGATTTTGAATGATTTTGGAATGAAATTGATTGAATGTGTAGAGCAAGTTTCGATCGAAACTCATGGAAGATAATTAGAATGTCGATAGTTTTGTTCAGGAAGAACAAATTAGCTATATTTATTACCTCCCTTTAAATGGAATATGCATACAGGTTCTATAAATAGCTTTCTGTGTCTGCATGATCCCATCAAACGCTTCTAAAATTCTATTTTGTTAGTGAAATGTTGATTTTTTTCTATCGATTCTTATTTTGAATGTAGTTGTTAATCATATCATTTTGAGTAATTTTCGAGCGCTTATGAATGGTTTGAGTGAGTGTTTTGAATGAATGAACGGAGTGAGTGAGGGATTTAGAATTACTTTGATCGAGGAAAATAGCAATTTCATTTTATTCATAACTATATATGGTTAATGTGCTTGTTTAATAGTATTATCGATGATACTGACCCTGTTGGGCTAATATTTATTAGGAAAAGCATTTAATTTTAAACGATTCAAATAAAAAGAAAAAATATCGGTAATTATGTTAAAACAATTAAGAGATGAAGAGAGTTAATGTTGATTTCATTGATGTATGAAACTAAAAACTTTATCATTCTGTATGAATACGAGTAAGATTCTGCCTTGCAATATCTCATTGGAATGTTATTTAGCAGACGATTCTAATGAGATATTGTATGTTGGAATTCTATATTCAGTTACAATTGTAGAAGCAACTTTAATTTTTGACTTAGGCAAAATATGATCGGAAGATTTTTAGAAAAAGATGCTCCTGGGTTCGAGGTTATAAATATTTAGTCATTATCAAATCAAAATTTAATCAGATTTCAAATCGAGATTAAAGCTGTAAATTCTTATATAACACTGTATAAATGTTAGGATATAAAAGATAATATTAATAAGTTGTTATATCAACGTATCAATATTTTTATGCTCATGCAGTAAATAAAATTCTAAGTTTAAGAAAATTCTCAGTTTAGAATGAGAGAAGTTCTTTGACCTCGTGTCCTGATATCAATTTCGGCTCCTTCCGTGGTCCACTTATCATACTTGTACAGCGCTGGTAATGGTTCAATCTTCGGGAATAAGAATCAAACGGGATCAATCTAAGTTGTAAGAAATTGTTTCGCGATAAATTTGTTTGTTTGAATGGAGTTTTACGCCGCTTTCAACATTTTTTCAGTTGTATCGCATCGGCTGGAACACCTAACAATGGACTCCTAGTATTTCTCTTACCGGTACAACCACCACATCCTTTCCTAGCCTCCAGCTGCTATCTCACATAGGTCTACGATTATCAACTAATTGGTGACAGACAAATAGTCGGAAAGAATGAGTATCGAACCCGGGACCTCTAGATTGTCAGTCCGACGCGCTTCCAACTGCGCTATGACGGCGGCAGTAAATTCATTAAAAATCATACAATTTTTTTCAATAAATCTTATCAATAATTATTTTGGTATTCATGCTTTTTTTCAAGTGAAGATTAGTTATGACTGAATAAATGAGTTTTAAAACAAATGATAGAAAAAGTAGAAAAAATAGTCTTACCCAATAGTCTTACCCAATATCTCTAAAAAAGAGAGATGTCCACGGCCGATATAGTCTGCATGGCTATTTATATAAAGTCGCCATTGCCCATGGCTTTTTTCATTAGCACTATCATATACTTTAATTAGTTGAAAACATCTTGAACATTATTGATGGTTATTATTGATTTAGGTCATACTTGTAAAAAAAAATTTTCTTCTATAGAAATGACCGAACCTTACCCTTTCGACGCTGTTCACGGTATATTTCTACCATGACCAAGGTTTCGGCAGTCAGTGTAGAACAAAATCAGCCTGCACGTGCGTGCAGTCTGATTTTTGCATATTCTGTCTGTTTTTTACTGAACCGTTGTATGGAAAACTTAATCCATAGTACGGGAAGTGCTTTAAAAATGGGAAATTGGTGAAGAAAGACAAACAAACAATCAATCGAATTCAGCAAGATAAGGGTTTAAAGGTCCAGAGCACCCTGACCGAGCTCAGTCGAGCTAGGTTTGAACCGTTCTATCAGAACCTTTTCTTGTTTTTTTTTTTTTTTTTTTTTTTTTTTTTTTTGAAGAAAATTAATCGAAGAAGGAGATCCAACTTCGAAATCCGAGGGTTGTAACTCCACTCTGTTCCTTACGAAGTTCGTAAGGAACAGAGTGGAGTTACAACCCTTGGCTTGCGAAGATGAAGCATATCTTATATCACAACTTTTTTTTCAGTGTGTGGTTTTTTGCTTATTTTTTTTGTTTGTTTGTTTGTTTGTGTTTTTTTTTTTACAAATAAATCGATCGCTCTGTGACCCGATGTAATTTACCCCCAGATAAAGAAATTTTAGTTGGAAAAGGATATATTGCACGTTACTAGCGAATTCTCGAATGTTCTAACATAAATGCTAGCCATTCACTAAATTACCCTACATGAGGAGAATGAAATAGTTAGGATACAAGGATGAATTGAATGTCGGATTAGTTTTTAAATCGGAGATTTATACCGGTTTCCAGAAATCCAGTCTGTTTGACCCACTACATTTTTACCTTTATCTTCTGAGCAATGTGTTCAAACCAAATAATGTGTTTTCAAACACCGAAGAAACGGCCTTTTCAGTCACAATCTACAAACTTTGTTTTTATCTTATTTACTTTTCGACAAATAGAGAAGATGCTAATACAAAATTTGATGTAATTTTCGCTTTTAGTAATTACCAGTTAGTATTTTCAGTGTTTATAACAAGATTTTCGGTTGAGTAAAGGAGTTGAAACGTACAATAGGTTAACTGTAAAATAAATTTGTAGCACTTACAATATTACTACTCTGATTTTTTTCTCGAACGGTCATTTACCAGTTGTAGGGCTGACAACCAATCAAATTCTGTTATGATTATCACACGGTCAAAACCCACGCGTAAATTCACACCACGTGGTAGATGCAATGGACATCGTCTGCTCGAAATGTGTCAATTAAGTTGTTTGTCATTGGGCCAACTTATTTCTCCCCCGGGCGGGGCCCGATTTGGTTGTTTTTCAGCCGGGCCACAATTTGAATCCCGGCCCTGTGTTCCGGTTGACAAGATGCTACATACCGTTTTCTAATTATACCCCGCTTTGTGCGTGCACATGCTTGCAGAAACGGGTATAATTTGAAAACAGTTTGTAGCATCTTGTCAGCCGGAACACAGGGCCGGGTTTCAAATTGTGGCCCGGCTGAAAAACATCAAAATCGGGACCCTTTCGGGCGAGAATAAGTTGGCCCTTTGGTCAATGGTCGTCTGCACTCTGACAGGGAGCGTGGGGAGTCTACTGGTGGAATGAGTACTGTTGACTATGTGTTAACAAATAGAAATAATTTTGTAATTTTGAAATATTTGATTTCAATGAGCACTCTGATCACGCTCCAATCCTATTTACAATAAATTCAAATTTGAGTATGAAGAAAAATTATTCAACAACAAATAAACCGAAAAAAACATACGATAAAGTGATATAGGGGGAAATTCAAATGGCAGCCCGGGAGTCGCGTGAGATGATGTAATAATCTAAAATTGACTGTAATATGCATGCGCAGAAAGGGCATTCATGTGAACGAAGTTACCCACTGGTGGTAGTAAACAAACTTAACATTTGACGCTACAATAATTAATTAACCATGAAATATCGTTATCCCGTTAAGAAATGTTATAAACTCGTGCAAAATACTATATAAAATAAGAAAGAAGTATTTGTTGTTCAAAGTAATAGAGAACATTTGTTTTTTGTAATCGAATTGTTGTGCACTATTTTCGGCGCCATTTTGGAACCCAAGTAACACCGGCCTGACCCAGGATCAGAAGCGTCTAGGTTGAAAGGTTAAAATGACATCACTAGTGTCGAAACCGAGGTCGTTCTGATGGAGTGACCTCACTGGAATTTACTTCCGGAGGTCGTTGTATGGTAAAAGTAGATCTTAAAGAAAAAATAGTTCGGCTTTAAAAAGGCATTTTGAAGTGGAGAATAGTGATCCACGTGCATATTTATTTGATTTTTTGCTAGTTTTGAATCTCTTCTTTAATATAACGCTCGTTTCGATCTTTTTTGTGCACGATTTCCTTTCTGGGAGGAAGGATAAGGGACGGGGGGGGCGTACCCGAACTTACTGTCCTCTTCATGGGTGGGGAAAAGACGGTGCCTTTACTCTCGCTTGAATAGCCCAAAAGTTAACCTGATTTGACCAAGTTTCTTTAGTCTCAAAAGATAGATCTTTGAATGTAGATGAAGCGCTAATGACGTAATATGTAAGAGAAGTGTTGTGGAATGCGTTGCAGCACCTGAAAGTTGAGCAATTTTATATAGAACAAAGAAGGCCAAAAGTCGGGTGGGGTCTGACCTAGATGGAAACCCGGTTAACTCGGGTCGAAACCGAGTCCGATATGAACTTACCCTAGGATAACAGTAAGAGCGATCTATTTTAAGAATAACTCGTGAATAATCATAGAGTGCTGCTAGATTTAACCGATTGGTCAGAAACCAAAGATATAAATAGCATAGTTGCCGATTTCACGTGTTTCTTGAGGGAAAATGCATTTATAGTATTTGGGAAAACCCAATGCTTGAAAAACAAACATGTTGGTAATCAAAATTGTAAATAGTTTAATGAAAAATATTTTGTTGCTAAACAGACTTTTAAACTCTAGAGAGAGGAATAATATTAACAGACAAGCTTTTAGCTTGGCGTGTGCTCATTATAACAACGTAAAAAAATCTGCTAAGAAATAATTTAGACTAGCAGAGGGCTATCGAATCAGCAAACTTTCAAAATCGGACCCACGAGGTTGGATGAGCTGGCGATGTCCCGGAAAAGATGAAGTGTTAAGACAAAAAACTCACAAATTGGGCAAATATTTTACCAACTTTTATTGTCCAAATTTGAGCCCTTTTGATTGGCGAACTATTGCACTATCCCAGCCTCTCAATGATGTCCGATTTACAGTGCTGACAGCACTTTGATTTTAAGGAGCAGGAATAGCATCAATGTAACATTACTTTTATCATTTCTACTCGTATTATTATTTAATATTATTTCCCATCCGCATAATCAGTGTTTTTGTAATTATTGAAAATAATGATAATTATTATTATCATCATCGCCATTATTATTATTATTATAATTATTTTAATTATTATTATTATTATTATTATTATTATTATTATTATTATTATTATTATTATTATTATTATTATTATTATCATCATCATCATCATCAAAATAATAATAATAATAATAATAATAATAATAATAATAATAATAATAATAATAATAATAATAATAATTATTATTATTATTATTATTATTATTATTATTATTATTATTTTTATATAATTATCAATATGATGTATATATTCAAGAAGTGAATGGATTGTTTTTTCAATTCGTTTAGGTTCACACCTGGCCGTTGCCAGAAGTTTAGTTTTTTTTCATTCACATATTCCAAAGACTTCTCATTATTATTATCATCATTATTTTGATAATTAGATAGCACGAATCAAGCATAAATAGTTATTTCCAAAATGAGCCGACGTATTTTTTATATTACAATCGTACAAAATATATAGCTATGTACTCAAAATTATTGTCTTCGAAGAATGAAACTATAATACCAGCCAATCACATTGCACGAATCTTGTCGAACACAATAAATTTCAAATTTAATATTTTGTTTATCATTATTATTATCATTGTTATCATCATCATTATTATTCCTTACCTCTTTATTTTCCTCTTCAAGCAGAAGAAAGGTTATTGTAATTGTATTTTCAAAAGTTATAATACTGACTCACAATAATGTCATCCAGTGCTTACAGTCCTTTGGTTTGCATGCATTTTAACATGTTTTTATTCGCCGTGACAAGGATTAGAAACAAATCCGGGTATTTTGATGTATCGCCTGTTTAGATTTCATATTTGATAAAACAGTGCTCAATCAAAAAAATAAATGGCTGTTTTTAGCTTCTAGCCTTAAAGTAATTTCCATCCCTTTGGATCGACACACGGTCATATAAATGATAAATTAGTGGCAAGGGTCTTTATTGAGAGACCCGCATGAAATGGTACCCATTTATATGCATTCGTCTCAACTCAGCCGATTCCGTGGATAGATCGGAGACCTCGGAGATCGCCCGAAGAATGCAATTATATGATCACGAAGACTATGAATGCTCTTTGATAACGACTTGCCCTGCGTTCAGGATGAGAAAACGGTGCAAACAGTTAGCCAATTATACCCCGCTTCGCACGCAAGTGCTCGTGCAAAGCGGGGTATAATTTGCAAACTGTTTGCACCGTTTTCTCACCCTGAACGCAAGAATGGTGTCATGGTGCAATCTCTTGAAAAAAGAGATGTTGACAACATTTTGGGGAAATTCAAATGGCAGCCCGGGAGTCGCGTGAGATGATGTAATAATATACATGTAAATTGATTGTAATATGCATGCGCAGAAAGGACATTCATGTTAACGGAGTTACCCACTGGTGGTAGTAAACAAACTTCACATTTACCGCTAAAATAATTAATTAACCATGAAATATCGTTATCCCATTAAGAATTGTGATAAACTCGTGCAAAATACTTTATAAAATAAGAAAAATGTATTTGTTGTTTAAAGTAATATAGAACATTTGTTTTATGTAATCGAATTATTGTGTACTATTTACGACGCCATTTTGAAACCAAAGTAACAACGGCCTGACCCAGGATCAGAAGCGTCGAGGTTGAAAGGTTAAAATTACACCACTAGTGCATTCGGAACATCACTCGGTCATTTCCGTAAACTGCAACATATCTCGGATGTATGTAAGGCGGATGGGTATGTAACAAAATCGTGCATTTTGTTAGGCGGAACCAGTGTAAGAAAAACTAGCACAGTAGATTTTTATCTTTTACAGTAAATAACGACTGAAAAATCTAAATTTTTGAGAATGACGAATCATTCTAAAAATTTAAGATTTTTACAGCCGTTTTTAAAGAATCTTAAGGTATTTATATTAGGAGACGATGGTTTCACGTCAGTGACTTAAACGAGTAGCTTGGCGACGTCGAATGTTTTCACTCAAAGTTTCGAGGTCTAACGCCATTTTAACTGACGTCAACGAGTTTTTTCAAGGTTTTCCTGTATTTTTTTTAAAAAAAAAAAAAGTCCGTCTATGTACATCCGAGGTTGATCGTTAGATTGGCCGAGTGGTGTTCCTAATGACAACTAGTGTCGAAACCGAGGTCGTTCTGATGGAAATCCGGTTTACTCGGGTCGAAACCGAGTCCGATATGAACTTACCAATTCATGTTCAATAGTTAGCAGATTCCGGATGTCGATGAAAAAATCGATTGACCAATTAAGTCCATCGTTCAGATAGTATGAATAAAGTTGACATCCATTATTTTCTTCCATAATATTGTTTTTAACTATTTGCTGTTTAAACCCTGCTTTTTACGTGCCTGTGATTTTATAATTGAGAAAAAAAAATGTGAAAAAAAGAAGAAATTGTTTATGATAAGAATTTTCTTCTTTTTCCACACTATTTTCTACCCTACAGAATGGTTATTTTTCAAATTAAATCCACTTTAAATTTTGAAGATACCTTCAAACCTTATATTATGCATAAAAAGTTCAGTGCCTTAGTAGTTAAGCTCGTTTGCATCTTGGAATTCTTTTCTTACTCGAAAGCTTTTGATACAAAATATAGCCAAATTGTTCAAAACTGGAAGGTTTTCACTATTAAAAAGTTCTACAAGTTTGTATACCACTTGGCTTCATATAAAAGTATTCTTTGATAAATTTCCTTCTCAATGTTTAATAAAGCGGAAAAATGAGAATAAAATGGTATTCGTCTTCTATTTCTCTTAAGCTGCATCCTTAACATTTACGCGCATTTCGTTGAATATTTTCATGCAATCTTAATTTAGATAATATGTTTCGATATTTCTTTGTGTCCATTTTGTCAAGGTAGGTAAACCGGTCAAATGCGCTTTTAAAGTCTCTATAAAATGACATTGACAGTCTATTTAAAATATCTTTATGCCATTTATTAATATACAAGTTCATTAAACGCGAACGTAATATTGGTATAAACAATTTATTATTTACAGAATTAGGATAGATCCGTACATCATTAAAACCGCTGTATTGTAATAGTGTTTTTAGCTTTCTTGACCAGTTGTTTTCTTCCAACGACTCACATCGGAATCTCATTTTTCTGTCACAACAGATAAAATGCAATTATTCTCGTTGGTAATATAAAGATTGAAAAAATATTTATTAGTTTGAAGTTGCATATTAATTTTCTCTGGGAACCTACCGGTTTCTCCGTATTGTAAGCAGCCAGCCCTCAATTCTATCTCAAACTCTGTTGGCTGGTCTCTAAGTTTGATGGTCGATGCAGGATGGCTGGGTTGAATATTGGCTGGCCACTTACAACATGAAGGGGGTTAATAAAGGGGTTGTCTTAGGGGCTGTAGTCACAAAGAATGACAAAACGCAAAACGTTTCTATAAATAAAAATGATTCAGTTTATTCTTATACACTTCCAGTTTTACAAATGCCTGACAAATTTACATTTCTTTACATTACCAATATCAATTCATTCGTCTTATGCCTTAAACCTACAGTCTAGCTACGACATTTCAAGAAACAATGTGTGGGAGAGAGAGAGAGAGAGAGAGAGAGAGAGAGAGAGAGAGAGAGAGAGAGAGAGAGAGAGAGAGAGAGAGAGGGGGGGGGGAGATGACCAGTGAATAGGTGTTGTGTTGAAGAGAGGTGATCAGTTGCTCGTTGAATAGACGGCAGCATTACGCGCGAGAAAGTAGTTTTCGCCAGCATTGGATTTACGCTATGAAAATAAATCAAAATGCATTAAAATCATAAACGAAATCAATAATTAATCCAAATATTAGTAATGCAGCAAGGTCAGCAAGCGAAATTACGAAGAATAACAAAGATCGGATATATTCTTACTCGGCGTTCTATCCGGAAGTCGACCGGGAGAAAGACGAAAACATATCCGAACTACCAAAATGCTGGCGTTCGTAATAGCGACCAAATTACGATTCGACATCACTAAAAACTATGCTGCATCGTGAGTTTACGTAATAATCTATCTTTCCATGCCTGCATAAGTACAAGGAAGCCCGATTTCCTAATAAATCAGCTTGACAGGCGTTCAAGTGCACCTATATCCGGATAGTACATACGTTTTGACAGTTCTGGCTTTTACAGTATAGAGCTGAATTACAGGTGGTTTGTTTAACATTTAAAAGACGCTTTCAAAATTTACTATGAACCCTTTCTAAACTGTCCTTTTTAGTGAATGACAATATTTCACCTGTATTGCAAACTAGATCCCACAAAGCTGTAAAACAGATCGAGCATTATGTTTATTGGGATTTCTCTCCCCTTAGTTAGAGAGATTAATACTCCAATGGCTTTTAATCCATTATCAGATAAAGTTTTCGTTGCATTTAAATATGAGCCGATTTTTTACTAAAAACTACCCCAAAGTAGTTATATGAATCTACAATTTCTATCACTTTAGCAATACAAAGATATTGATACGGTAAATGGTTTTGGAATGAAATTGAATGAAAAGGAGGAGCAGGTTTTAAATAAAATTAAGGGGAAATATTATAACATCGCTAATTTCGTTCAAATAAGCGAAATTAAATTATCTTTTAGTAAAATTTATTACTTTTCTTTTTGTGTTCTTTTTTCACGGACCAATCATTCGTTTGGAACCCACACAATCAATTAAAATCAAGAAATGGTTTTATCGATTTGAACTAAATGTCAATAGTTTTAACCGCTTTTAAATTGTTTGAACATTTTCGGGACGTTTTTTGAATTATTAGATCGAGTGTTTTGAGAGCATTAAAATTAGCCGTAAGCATGCGGTCTAAAATTGTTTTGATCAAGGTGAATGTCAATTTCTCGATGTTACTAGCTTAACCTTATCTTTTGTCTTAAAACTATACAAATATCCGTGTGATAACATCCCATATGACATTTTTTACGATACCACATGGATATTTTTATAACAATGACATAATGCGTTTTTTTTCAGGAACTTGCATTTCTGTTAGAAATATCGACGAAAATTAGGGAAGTAGAGGTTTTAATATAAATATAATACGTACTTAGTGTATTGTATAAAAAAAATATATAGCTCGGTTGTGGTGATTGGTAGTTGTCTCGACAGAGCCTCTATAATTATCAATACCCCCAACCTCGTTATATATTTTTCTTAATACAAAACACTAAGTATGTATGTATATATATATATATATATATATATATATAAATATGAGAAATATATTTGCTCAAACAGTGTTATAATTTACGGATTATTAAATATAACCCAAGCGCTTTCGAAACATAATGTTTCTTCTTCAGGGGTTTTAAATAAACTGATTCATAGCTAAGTTGACCTACGTACTTACGCCAGCCAATAAACCTTAAAAATAACGATTAGTTGACCCAAAATGGTCTTCGTGACCTAATTAATCGTTATTGTGACCTAAATTGGCCTGAATTATATAAAGTAACGCGGATTTGACCTGAGAACTACCGCTAGTCAACCAACGTAAAGTATAGCAAATACCTGAGCTGAATAATATGCATGACCTTGTTTGACCCAAATTATCTACTTGACCTATTAAAACTGAAATTTGACCTGAATTTAACCTGTCTGTCTCCGTTAGTCCACCATCGTGAGGTGTTGCTTATATATAACACGAATTATCGTTGTGACCTAATTAGGCGTCACTTTTGTTGATTCCGAATGGTTGGATAGTATTCAAGCGTCTAATCCAATAGGTCTCCCGTGACTTTCGTTCTTTGTCTGTCCATTCAGTGTTAGCCTCAATACAGCACAAAACAACGTCGTTGAATGAATGACCGTTTCTATGAAAATGTTCAGCTACAGGAGATCTATTGAAACGGCGTGTTTTCCAATCGGATCTATGCAAATTCATGCGTTTGTTTATCTGTAGTTTTGTTTCGCCCACATATTGTTTGTGGCATTTTGAACATGTAAGGAGATAGACGGCGTTTGCAGTTTTGCAGGTGTAAGTACCCTTTACAGTAGAAATTGCACCAAGTTGAGACTTGAAGGTCTGCATAAATCTTCGTCCTAGTACACCGGGAAAACCATCATCGCGTTTTTTGGCAAGATGGGATGCTATTTTGGCACATGCATCGTTTAATCTCATAATTCTGTTGTTGGGCCACTTGAAATTACAACTACAAAATCTAAATTCTACACAAAACAAATTAAAGTCTGATCTCAAGAAAGAAATCGATTCTCGGTCATTCACCATCCTTGAAAATAAAATACATCTGAATGTATCGAATACATTAAAACATCTTACTGAGAAGAAAACTAAAAAACTACAATCTCTTCAATCAGTATCATACAAGCCTAAGATTAGATCATCTAACCATCCGCAAAAAACGCACAGAGCTCGGAGATTCAAACGAACGAAACCTTTATGCTCCCCTAACACAAATGCCAACAACACCGTTATAAATCTTTCTAGTTCCGAACTCAATAAACAAGAGATCTCTTTACTATCCAAAGGACTGAACTTCTGTCCTAAACCACCAAACTTTGACCGTGGTCGACTTATTAGTGACAACAAAGAGTTCAGCAGAAGGCTAAGACTTAAGTCCCATTTTACTGAGCCAGAACCTTTATATGACAATAGCTCCTCTATAGAAAACCATCCAGACGTTTCCTCTGACTCTATCTTATCCCCCATCTCTAGCCATCAAAACAGAGTTGTCAGAGGATCCCAATATCCATCATCCATCCAACAAGATGACGACGAAAAATACCCTCAATTTAAATGCAAGAGCACATGGGAACCACCGAAACAGTCAACTGCATTAGAGACCTTTATACATAACGTCGAATCAGACATCGCATCGACCCATTCAACTCTTAAATCACATGAAAATTTAACAAAACTTGAAAAGAAAGCACTTCGCTCATTAAAAAACAACGATGCTATTGTTATAAAGCCTGCGGACAAAGGGTCAGCAGTGGTGGTTATGGATAAAGAACATTATATCTCTGAAGCAGAGCGTCAACTTAAGGACACCAATTTTTACAAAGAACTTGAAAATGACCCAACACTTGAATATCAGAACAAAGTCACAAACACACTAAATAAGATGTTAGACTCCGGGATTATCAGCGAAGACAATTTTGAATACTTATCGGTGCAAAACCCGAAGGCTGGTAGATTTTATCTCCTGCCTAAAATTCACAAACCTGGTAATCCCGGTAGACCTATTGTATCTGCAAATAGCCATCCAACTGAACGCATTTCCGAGTTTGTTGATTTCCATCTTAGGCCACATGTTACCAAATTAAACTCATATGTGCAAGATACCACAGACTACCTTCGAAAAACAGACACCCAACAACTTCCAGATAACACATTGTTAGTATCCATGGACGTCACATCCCTCTACACAAATATCCCCCACGAAGATGGGATATTAGCCTGTAAGGAAGTTTGGAACACAAGAGAATTTCAAGACCCTCCCACAGACACACTGGTGGAGTTGTTGGCTCTCATTCTCAAGTGTAACAACTTTGAATTTAACGGCAAGCATTACCTCCAAATACAAGGTTCGGCTATGGGAACAAAGATGGCACCTTCATATGCCAACATTTTTATGGGTCGTCTTGAGAGTCAACTTCTCATCACGGTACCATACAAGCCACTCTCATGGCTGCGATTCATTGACGACATCGACATGAAGTGGTGTCATGGCCCCGACGAACTTCAGGAATTTCTGTCCACTGCTAACACTTTTCATCCATCTATAAAATTTACTTCTGAGATATCAAATGACCAACATGTTTTCCTGGACACTGTATCGCACATAGAAGGCAATGAACAAATCGTTGATTTATATTCTAAACCAACAGATAAACACCAATATTTACTTCCAACAAGCTGCCACCCAAGACACTGTTGCAAAAACATCCCATACAGTTTGGCTCTCAGAATTCGCAGAATCTGCACACAAGAAAGCTCTTTTGAGGCACGCACCAGGGAGCTAACAGAACATCTACTTAATAGAGGTTATAGAAAAGATGCCGTCTCTGCTGCCATAGCCGAAGCCGCTGCCGTACCACGACAAAACCTACTACTATACAAAAGTAATATTGAAAAATCAAATAGGATACCATTTGTGGTGACGTATCATCCCAACTTGCCAAAAATAAGCTCAATTATTGACAAACATTGGTCAAAAATCGAGGCCTCGAGCAAACTCAACAAAATGTTCCCTGAGAAACCAGTTGTCGCCTACCGCAGGCCAAAATCCCTCAGAGACATCCTTGTAAAAGCAAAAATTGACCATTCGACACCTATTGCTTCGCCTGGACACTCTGGCCCTTGCCAGGCAGCAAGATGCCAAACATGTCGAATCATGAACGATATGCAGACCTTCAAGTCTCAACTTGGTGCAATTTCTACTGTAAAGGGTACTTACACCTGCAAAACTGCAAACGCCGTCTATCTCCTTACATGTTCAAAATGCCACAAACAATATGTGGGCGAAACAAAACTACAGATAAACAAACGCATGAATTTGCATAGATCCGATTGGAAAACACGCCGTTTCAATAGATCTCCTGTAGCTGAACATTTTCATAGAAACGGTCATTCATTCAACGACGTTGTCTTGTGCTGTATTGAGGCTAACACTGAATGGACAGACAAAGAACGAAAGTCACGGGAGACCTATTGGATTAGACGCTTGAATACTATCCAACCATTCGGAATCAACAAAAGTGACGCCTAATTAGGTCACAACGATAATTCGTGTTATATATAAGCAACACCTCACGATGGTGGACTAACGGAGACAGACAGGTTAAATTCAGGTCAAATTTCAGTTTTAATAGGTCAAGTAGATAATTTGGGTCAAACAAGGTCATGCATATTATTCAGCTCAGGTATTTGCTATACTTTACGTTGGTTGACTAGCGGTAGTTCTCAGGTCAAATCCGCGTTACTTTATATAATTCAGGCCAATTTAGGTCACAATAACGATTAATTAGGTCACGAAGACCATTTTGGGTCAACTAATCGTTATTTTTAAGGTTTATTGGCTGGCGTAAGTACGTAGGTCAACTTAGCTATGAATCAGTTTATTTAAAACCCCTGAAGAAGAAACATTATGTTTCGAAAGCGCTTGGGTTATATTTAATAATCCGTAAATTATAACACTGTTTGAGCAAATATATTTCTCATATTTATCTTATTATTTTACTGTTCTTGAATCCTTTTGGATCCAGTGTTTCAGAAAGTAATTACGTTGGTATTTTTATTTTTCTCCTTATATATATATATATACGGATATAGATATCGGGAAAAAAGAAAGAGTTTGAAGGAAAATACCAAATTTACATATTTAATTCAATTTAATAACTCAACCGGTTTCACATATGATTATGATCTTCAGGAGTTAATCAAATATTGTCAATAGCGACGTCGCGTAGAAACGACGTCAGGTAACGTCAATTACAGGGACGTTACTCTAATAACTTCCGTTCAGATACGTTTTAAAAGATTATCGTTCTTGATAATGTTTAAACAATATGCAGCATCATTTACTATTTAATTTTGGATTAAATACCTTAATGAAATAATTTTCTTTAATTTTCCTTATTATACTATTGTCATTGTTCATCTTGTACATAGGAAAAATTCTAAAATTGGGTTGCGCCGTTCTAGCACAATTTGCGACGTGTTCACTCATTTTGAGTATTCTCAGACTTTCATTCCGAATTTGTTGTTTATGGACTGTGACGCGTTTGCGTAGTTGGTCGCCTGTCTCCCCGATGTATTCCTCACCACAGCCTGAACATCTTATTACGTAAATAACATTTTTGACATCACAAGAGACTTTGGACTTTATTGAAAACTGTTTACCGCTCTTAAAAATAAATTGATTGCCTGTTATCAAATGGATACACAGGCCACAGTTGGGTCGGTTGCATTTTGTCACTTCTGGTTCCTCTTCTTGTTCCTCGAATCGCGCTCTGGTTAAGAGTTTCTTCAAATTTGGCGGCTGTCTTTTACTTTTAATGATTTCGTTATTTTGGATGACTTCCCGCATTTTATCGTCATTTTCCAAAATGGTCATGTTATCCTTAATGATTTTGAAAAACTCTGTGTTGTTTGGATTTTGTGTTGAGACGTAGGGTATGCTAGGTTTCTCCTCGTGTGTTTTTAATTGTAGTAAACTTTTTCTGTCCAGTAGAAGTGCTTTTCTGATGCCATTTTCCACAATTGTAGTTGGATATTTTTGAAACATGAGATACTTTTTCAATTCATCAATTCTTTTCAAAAGGATGGATCTCTGTGAAACAATAGTGCAAATGCGTCTAGCGAGGCAGAATGGTATGTTTTCCTTTGTGTGCTTTGGATGGCATGAGTTGAAGAGGAGGTACTGTTTACTATCCGTAGGCTTATAGTATATATCTGTTTGTATTTCATTGCCGGATTTAATTACCAAAACGTCTAAAAATGGTAGTTGTATCGTACTAGTGTTCATTGTAAATTTTAAATCTTCGTGCAGCGTATTTAAAGCAGTCGATAAAATGTTTAAATCTTCTGTTGATTTGTTCCATAAAATGAATATATCGTCTAAGAAGCGTTTCCAATTTTCTTCAAAGTAATTTTGGAAGCTCGAGTCAAATTTCGTTCCGATTAAATCATATAATTTTTGTTCTAGGTATCCTAGGACTAGAGTGGCATATACCGGTGCGAACTTTGTGCCCATGGCAGTGCCCTTCACCTGCCTATAGTATGAGCCATTAAAGAAGAATGTATTATTTTCTAAGATGAATTTGATAGCATCGAGAATGAATTCTTTCGAGAATCTAGATGGTAGTTCTTTATATCTGTCTATCCAATATCCAATTGCGGCAAGACCTAAATCATGTGGAATGTTCGAGTAGAGAGATTCTATGTCGAATGAAACTAAAATACTGGAAGAAATTTTTGTTGGTAATACATTGAGAAAATCTGTGCTGTCTCGAAGATAGCTTTTGACGTGTTTAATATATGGTCGAAGCAGGATATCAATTAAGTTGCTGAGGCGATGTGTAAGGCATTGTGGACCAGCTACTATGGGTCTTAAGGTCAAGTCATCGATTCCAGAGATTTCAATATGAGGTGTATTATAATTTTGACATGCTTTAGTGATTTTCAGACTCTTGTGTACTTTTGGTAAGCCGTAAAAGTTACTTTCCTTAATTTCGAAGTTTTGAAGGTAGTCTTGTTCTTTATCTGTACCGCAGTTCTCATACTTAGACAGGAATTTGTTGTACTTTGTCTTGTCTGCTTTTGAGGGATTTTCTTGAAGTTGTTCATAATAATTGGGATTTTGTAGATGCTGTTTAACCATATGTTTATAATGAGAAGTGTTCATAACTACCACTGCACCACCCTTATCTGCTTCTTTAATAACAATTGAACGATCATTTGCTAAAGTCGATATAGCATTTCTAGCTTTTGTGTTTATATTGGATTTACTGGTATGATTCTTCCTGTCTTGTAAATGATTTTCAATATTTGTGATAAAATTTTCGAGAGCCTGGTTTCTATTTTTTGGTGGAGTGAAATCACTTCTGTTTTGAACAAGTGATATCTGTTTATCAGTTTTACCATGGAAAAATTCTGCAAGTCTAAGTCTTCTTGTAAAGTCCTTTAAGTCACCTTCGACCTCTTGTATATTGCTTCTAGATGGTGTAGGGGTGAATTTTAATCCTTTCTCTAGTATTTCTTCTTCATGTGAATCTAGTTTTCGAGAAGATATATTAATTATTTTAGTAGCTTGGGGTCTGTTCATAGGGTCTACCTCCTTACTGGATTGAACTGGCTGTTGTCTAAAAAATGGTACTGACTCTTTCTGTACGTGTTTTCCGTTGTATTTTGGTAGCCTTGATTAGGAGTTTGATTTATCAAAGGTCTGTAAGGACGTTGTGTTTGCTGATATGAGTTATAATTATCCTGGGTATGGAGATTGTAATTACTCCTATTTTGTCTGTTGAAGGGCTGGTTCTGTGTAAATTTCTTTCCTATATAGGTTGTTTTATTTGAATAACTTGTATTGGCATAGGGTTTTTGTCTTGTATAGGGTCTATTTTCGCCTCTGACTGCTTCTGCAAATGACCTTTTCTGATACCTTGCATTCGATGAGCTGACCTGTTTAATCCATTGTACATTTTTGGTGCATTGTATGGTCCATTGTCTTCCAATTGCTCACTCTGTATTCGAATCCCTTGTAATTGACGTTACCTGACGTCGTTTCTACGCGACGTCGCTATTGACAATATTTGATTAACTCCTGAAGATCATAATCATATGTGAAACCGGTTGAGTTATTAAATTGAATTAAATATGTAAATTTGGTATTTCCCTTCAAACTCTTTCTTTTTTCCCGATATATATATATATATATATATATATATATATATATATACATCGTCGATTGGCGATCGAACCATCGACGATGTGCTACATATCTCTTGGTAACGACGAATCCCTTGTTACTATAGTATATATTAAGTTTTACACGAGGTAAGATACACTCAATTCTCTTAGGTAAGGGATTTGTTCTGTTCAAATACTTCTTACACGAAAATTAAACGATTTTTCTGATTGCTTCTGTCAATTCAATGTGAAAATAAAATAGGACAAATTAACATAAAGCTCATCATTTTGTGCGTCATTCCTGAACCTCATGTGTAAAATGGGCCCCGCTTAGATAAAGTCGAATAAAGTTAAAAAAAAAACGTTAGCAAGGTTTAAGCTTTGGATAATTAACCTAGTTTGGCGCTCAAATTACTAAGTGATAGTCTACCGATATTTCACGATTATTAGTCCGGCAGATATCTAGCTTGACCCGGAAGTAGGGTTCAAAGTTTTTTTCTTGGCTGATTCCTGTAGCTAAGGCCTTCCCGAACCAGAATCTGGCTGGTGACATATTGTCATCATTGAGCATTTTGAGAAAATTGAGATGGCAGCCAGTAGTATCGAATGTTAAACCAGCAACTCTGTAGATCACAATGACGACTTTTAAAATGGGATTTTTGTGTTTTGTATGCTGTTAAAGTTCGAGATTAAAAGCATATGACATAATAAATGCATATTTTGACATTAGAAATAAGTATGGTAGTCAAGATTGCAGTCAAATCGAATTATTAAATAGTATTTAAAGTATTTCTTGGCCCATATGACACAAGAATCTTAGGAAAGGGTTTTAGGGCTCCTTCAGTACACATTTGTAAATGGTTTAATGCCCTCTAAAAATCAGGTAAAAGACAACTCTCATCTCTTGTTACACTAATGCTCGATTTGAAGATGGCAGCCACGAAAGAGAAGATTCTTAGTTTATTGTATTTTAATCTTGATTTGAGAAAAAAACGCTTACATCAATAGTTTAAAGGCCAGTTTCAAGTTGTTTTAAAAAATGATGCCTGTAATGATAGAAAGCATTAGAGATGGTAGCCAAGGATCATACCTGAAGGAAAGTTTGAGGTTACATAATTACATTGGAAAATGATTCATATTTACTTATTAAAATACAGCTCATCATTTGAAATAAGAAAAGTTACATATGCAATATAAAAAGTACTTTTAAGTACTAAGATGGCAGCCAATACTGCATAAATATCGCATTTCCATTGGTGTTTAATGTTTTGACAATTAAAAATATAATATTTGCGGGTTTCATACGTAGACAATCACTTCGACTTGAATTATTTCATCCAGGAAGACAAAAAACAATACATCCCATAAATATGAATAACTAAAAGGAAGTCTAACTTCACATGTAGCATCATGAAAAATACGTAACTAAGTGAACAATGCATATAGCACTTATGTTGCATGGTAATTGAAAATAAAATTTTATTTGAATTGCGAGAAAATTATTGCTTAACAAAATATATTCATCTCATATCAAAGGATCGACAGGAAACAGTTATATCTCGCTGTAAACATAAGGGCAGTTAGAACTGTTTAACACTAAATTATCGATATGGTCAAATACTGATAAATAATTCTTTTATTTTTTTGAAAAATCGTGGTTATTTTGATTGTATACAATACTTTTTTATCTGAATTTTATTTTTTTCGCTTGTTTAGTAAGGATTTGTTACATTGCGCTTAAGATTATTAATATTATTATCATGATAACCATTACATATAATCGTCAGAGTTTCTTTATAGAATATTCTGATAGATTCATTGTAGCCTGCCTATCAAACCACATCCATATCAGTATGTATAGTCACACATGTTTATTAGTGGAAAAGAAGTTGTTCCGCTAAGGCTTATTTAGCACTAAAAAACCTTAAGCCGTAAAATTTAAGTTGCATGTTCACAACCGCCCAACATTGCATGTAAGCATGATGATTGACTACTCTGTGTTACCCTGGTGTATTGGGTAATGCTTGAAAACATATAATTTACTCCCTGAATTTGTCTTTACGATATTTGCAAGCTTTTCATTCTAAATGTATGTAGCAAATTACTACCACTCAGAGTGGCTTAAATGCAGATTAGTGCACGAACCTGGCAAATATCGAAATTGCAGCTGATTTGTTCAAATATTCACCAACCGTTGGTGATTCAGTGCGGATATGGCAGCGAAAATTTTTCAATATTGTTTGTCCAAAAACACCCTCTTGTCTATTCATATGTTCATTTTGATGGCATATGAAATCTCATGATTTGGCAACAGTATTTTGGCTTTGCTGTACGTCTATAATTGGTTTCATATTAGCCCACAGTGTGGCTTAAATGCTAATTCATGAAGGAACCTCGCATCCTCAAAATCGAAATTTGATTTATTCAAAAGCGCCCTTTTGCCAGTCCTTGTCTGCAGTTTGTTAGCATTTGATATACCCTAATTTTGTAGCAGTATTTTAGCTTCACTTTACGGTTATAATTGTTTTCATATTTTTGTGAGTGTTGGAATTATCATCTTGGATAAGGAGCTAGCTAACACAATCGTTAGCAAATTGAGCAAATAGAAAAAGAAACAATAATGAAAATTGAAAATATGTTTTAAATTTCCAATTAAAAAGCATTAAATCAAGCAGTAAACAAAAATGCACCTATAACAAGACTATGTTGGTAGGCATAGAACTAACATATATTTAGAAAGTGACCATTTTTGTCTATATTGTCATAGCAAATTAATACTCAAGTATATACTCACACCCAATGAAAATGCACCGCACGATATATACTTATTTGTATCTTCATTTTAACGTACAGTAAATTCAAACTTGAATTTCAATTTGTAAGGATCTATAAAAGACCATTTATTACACAAAAATACATGTATGGCTGTAACCTCAGACAAGGCTGTAGATCTCTGCACCTACCTTTTAAGAAAAAAGATAGAAATCATAAGTCTTCCATTTGCATTAAAGGTTCGGAAAGCTTTACAACCATTCAGTACAATATATATTGGTAACCACTTTAGTTGCCGTAGTCCGGACAGTTGATTCAAGCATATGCAATCGTTATTCATCTTTTATGTCTACATTTTACCATTAACGCCTCTGATGAACATAAACATGTCGTTTTGGGTACGACTCAAATAGATTGGTTGATTGAATGGAGTTTAACGCCGCTTTCAACATTTTTTTCCGGTTATATCGCGGTGGTTGGAGCACCTAAGAATGGTTTCCTGGTGTTTCTTACACCAGTACAACCACCACATCATTTCCTAGCCTCCAGCTGGCTACGACCTCACATAGGTCTACGATTATCAACCTATTGGTGAGAGACATATAGTCGGAAAGAATGAGTGCCGCTGACGGGGATCGAACCCGGGACCTCTAGATTGACAGTCCGACGCGCTTATAATTGCACTATGACGGCGGCTCAAATCAAATGGAAGACTAGAAATAAATGGTTATTTACATTACGTTGCATGTCATGAAAAATAAAATTGATTACGAGTCTCAGTAAATGCCCCACCGTTACATTTTCATTCTCTTAAATATATACTCATGTACTTATGCTCATCATTAAAGTATATGTAGTTATCATTCATAAACTCTCTTAACAGACTACCATCTCGACTACCAAATTGATTTTTACTTTAAGACCATTATTTCTCTTACTTGCCCAGGCAGCAGATCAATACCATCTAAAACCAATTAACTTATCTGATTTTTTTAGGTGTATCTTCAAATGTCTACAAAACATATACACCTTTATTTACACTAGTCATCAAGCAGTTTTTTTAAATCGTACTGCGAAGCAGTAGATTTATATCTACCGTTTTCCAGAAATCCAGTCTGTTTGACCCACTACATTTTTACCATTATCTTCTGAGCAATGTGTTCAAACCAAATTATGTGTTTTCAAACACCGAAGAAACGGCCTTTTCAGTCACAATCTACAAACTTTGTTTATACCTTATTTACTTTTCGACAAATAGAGAAGAGGCTAATACAAAATTTGATGTAATTTTCGCTTTTAGTAATTACCAGTTAGTGTTTTCAGTGTTTATAACAAGATTTTCGGTTGAGTAAAGGAGTTGAAACGTACAATAGGTTAACTGTATAATTAATTTGTAGCACTTACAATATTACTGCTCTGAACTTTCTCGAACGGTCATTTACCAGTTGTAGGGCTGACAACCAATCAAATTCTGTTATGATTATCACTCGGTCAAAACCCACGCGTAAATTCAGACCACGTGGTATAGATGCAAATGGACATCGTCTGCTCGAAATGTGTCAATTAACTTGTTTATCATTAGTCAATAGTCGTCTGCACTCAAACAGGGAGCGTGGGAAGTTTACTTTTTTTTCGCATGTGTTAACAAATAGAAATAATTTTGTAATTTTGAAATATTTGATTTCAATGAGCACTCTGATCACGCTCCAATCCTATTTTCATTAAATTCAAATTTGAGTATGAAGAAAAATTATTCAACAACAAATAAACCGACAAAAACATACGATAAACTGATATAGGATAGCAGTAAGAGCGATCTATTTTTAGAACAACTCATGAATAATCATAGAGTGCTGCTAGATTTAATCGATTTGTCAGAAACCAAAGATATAAATAGCATAGTTGGCGATTTCACGTGTTTCTTGAGGGAAAATGCATTTACAGTATTTGGGAAAACCCAATGCTTGAAATACAAACATGTTGGTAATCAAAATTGTAAATAGTTAAATGAAAAATGTTTGTTGCTAAACAGGCTTTTAAACTCTATAGAGAGAGGAATAATATTAACAGACAAGCTTTTAGCTTGGCGCGTGCTCATTATAACAACGTAAAAATCTGCTAAGAAATAATTTAGACTAGCAGAGGGCTATCGAATCATCAAACTTTCAAAATCGGACCCACGAGGTTGGATGAGCTGGCGATGTCCTCGAAAAGATGGAGTGTTAAGACAAAAAACTCACAAATTTAAAGATTTTACCAACTTTTATTGTCCAAATTTGAGCCCTTTTGATTGGCGAACTATTGCACTATCCCGGCCTCTCAATGATGTACGATTTACAGTGCTGACAGCACTTTGATTCCATTTGGCAGCCACCTGACAACCATACTTATTGTAATCGTCACCAAGGGTATTCTTCACACTAGGAAATTTCAAATTAGCATCTTATCAGTTAAATTAAGTCCAAAAATTTAGATGAATGGTTTAGTAGCACGTACATGAATATTTTTAGTGGTCTTTGCTGCCATCTCGACTTTTTTCAAACAATTCCATGATCAAAATGCATCATCATCCAGCTTCTTGATGGGCTAGACATAAGCTCCTAGAAAATAGTTTACTGTTAAATTCCTTGCAACCTTTAAGCATGAAATATAGATCTTGTGTTTTCTGGTTGCCATCTCCAAATTTAGGGGTTTCATAACACTAGTAGCGAGATGTAACTAGTCAGATATTTTGAGATAATTAACAAGCTTACAATAGTTTATTTAGAAAAATCTAAAACTCATTTCTAAGATTCTTATATCTCGAATTACTTTAAAAAAAATCATTTTATAATTTGATTTGGATGCTATCTTGGTTACCATACTCATGACCAGTGTCATGTTAAGCTTTTATTTGTTACATAGCGTCAGGTCAATATCTTCACAATAAAATGACCACTCAAATCGGTTTTATATTTCAAAGAGAGTGATCTACGGAGTCGTTGGCTTGATTATTGATAGTCCTGGCTGCCATCTCGATTTTTGCAAAATGCTCAATGATGACAAGATGTCATCAACCAGATTCTGGTTGGGGAAGGCATTGGCTACAAGAATCAGTCAAGAAAAAAACTTTGAACTCTACTTCCAGGTTCAGCTTAATGTGCCATATTTCTGCCGGACTATATACAGCGATATCTAACGATAATCTACCGGAAAACAGTAAAATATGACTTGAGATAGTGAACCTGTAATAGTTTCGGAAGTTATAAACTTTAACAGTGTTAACCGAGGTTTCCTAATGATTCGGTCAAAATTGTCAGTTCATGAGCTCCGAAATGTTGCGGAACTATTGCGGGTCCACTACTTAAATTCTTATTTATAAAAGAGTCCCGTGCGTTATTTAATCTATTGTTAAGTTGTGTAATTTGTCCATACGTAAGATGTATTGACAAGATTTGATATAATTTTCTAACAATTTCTTATGATTGAATGTTTTTCTTTAATATCTCGCGGCATTTTACCAGTTACAGGATGTAATAACACCTGGTTAGAATACATATATATCATCATTTGGACAGAAATTGAACTGTTTTACAATCACTTTTCAGATGACCTAAGGACAGAAAAAATATTTATGAAATTACGAAATCATTCGATAAAAGATTCGTTAATTCAATCATTTAATTTTATATTTGATAAAGAGATTGATTCTAGTACAGGTCAAGCAGAGGTCGCATTTCAAAACTTATTCCACGCGAGGTAGATTGGTCAGTTCGCGTAGTCAACAAGGCACTTTTCAGTGGAATTCGCAACATATATTAAATTGTGAAAGTAAAGAGTTCTGTTTTATTTTTCACAAAAGCTTTACATTTTAGAAATATCCCACCAACAAATTTTAATTTGAAATCAGGGGTACCCTACTAATCCCAATGCATACTTTGATGTTCCTAAACACTTTTCGAACCGAAATAAAAAAAAACTTTCAGCTAGAATGAACTGTATTTCACAATTCGACTTGTACCCGTTTCAGATGCTCACGTAGCCATTTAGAAG
Source organism: Fragum whitleyi (assembly GCA_948146395.1). Classification (NCBI taxonomy): domain Eukaryota; kingdom Metazoa; phylum Mollusca; class Bivalvia; order Cardiida; family Cardiidae; genus Fragum; species Fragum whitleyi. Next base: position 8,548,391 of record OX411546.1, read on the forward strand.
TTCGTTTCAGTCTTTATTATTGCCTTAGACCTTTCTGTAAGAATAAAAAGACAGCCTTTGCCATTTTTCATGTGGATTCAAGCTACTAGTTATTTCCCATAAAAACGGAATTCGGCTCTTTGTCTTGAGTCACTAAAACGATTGTAAATAAAAGTCTGATATCGCTAAAGATATACTAGATCTGTGCCCTGGACAGTAATCGGTTGTGCAGCGGAGCTATTTTATACTGCAAATATTGATAGTTTAGCTATCCTGGCAACTGGGAAAGACGCAAAAGTAACAGGCTGCTGTAAAACTTCAGAATTGCAAGTTGAAATTAAATTTTGAATTGGACGATAATTAAAAAGTTTCATATTTCCCATCTAAGCACTTTCAACCCAGCAGCAGCCAGCTTAAGCGATAAACTTTTTAAAACTGCGATGGATGATGAAATATGTGATTTGGTTTGTGTTTACTTCCATGACAGTTGGAGAAGCGCGTGGCGAATTTCGGACTAACTCTATCATGAATGATGATTGTCGTATTGCGATCGTTTTAGGGTATTAAACTGAAAGATTATAAATAAGTAATGGTCTAGAACAGCATCAGCATCGTTATGGACTATGTTACCTTAACTTTTGGGTGCTACAAAGTCAAAATTCTTCTTCCGATTTTGAGACCTCGGTCCAGATGTATATAAAGATAGTTGTTTTAATTTTAACCGAAAGCTAATTTCAACCAATAGGAATTGTTGTTTCAATTGGTAAAAAATGACTTCCGGTCTATATTTGCTCAATGGTTATCTTTTATACAACAGGGGGCAAATGTAAGAGCTTTTGGGGATGATTTTGTTTTCACGGAACATCTTTAATGTGGTTTGAAGGCTTGAATCCTAGTCGAATACCTGGTACAGTGTAGTAAAAATGTGTCCGTTTAGAAACATGTGAGATGGCGGACGTAAACAACAAAGAAGTGTAAGTTTATTTTCAATCCGAAAATACAGGTCAATTTACTAATGGTGTTTTACAATAGACATGGTAACGAACATGAAATATTTGAATTTCTTATTTTCCCATTGATTTCTCGTGATGCCAACTCCATAATTAAGATTCAATCGATAAAGTTGGGTGATAAGCAATACCCGAAATTGAAGCTGTATACGACTGTTTGAATTGGGAATTGCGAGAAATTCTATAATGTACCACATACAGTTTAAAAGGAGCTTACAGATATGCCGCCGTCGTATAATGAAGTTCATCATACAGAAAATAATTACTAAAGTTATGATTTCAAACTTATGAAGGCATCCACACAATGTGACGAAACTCACTCAATATACAATATACGTTCGTGATAGCAAAGCGATCGCGAGCACTTGATTCCTAATTACATACCAGTCCTTCAGATTAGAAATGTTCGCGACCTTTGTACAAAAATATTCAAAAATATTCCATGGCCTCCAAGCGCGTGTACTTGCGAAACAGGGTAACATTTTCTAAACGTTTCACGTACGTGCACGTAGGCTAGATTTCTTTTATATAAACATTAAAGACGTCGATCTCGTACAACCCCCCCCCCCACCCAAAAAAAAAAAAAAAAAAAAAAACGAAAAAGAAAATGAAAAAATAAATGAATAAATAGATTAAATAATTAACTGATTAAATAAATAAGCTGTCTGTCATCTAGTATTAGAGGAGACGATTTTTGAAGAATTTCTTTTTTTAACCCCTCGTGCTCAGAAAAAGAGCTAAAGGGGATGTGCCGGCTTGGAGCCAAAATATGACCCTAGGGTCTTGATATGAACAAAATTGGTAGAGGTCCACTAGATGATGCTACGTATCAAATATGAAAGCTGTCTGTAATCTTGTTTCAGAGAAGAAGATTTTTGAAGCTTTTCCTATTTTCACCCATCGTGCTCAGATGAGGTAAATGGGATGTGCCCGGTTGGAGCCCAAATATGATCCCAGGGTCTTGATATGAACAAGCTTGGTAGGGTTCCACAAGATGATGCTACAAACCTAATACGAAAGCTGTCTGCCATCTAGTTTCAGAGAAGAAGATTTTTAAAGATCATGGCTCTTTGATACTATGTAAAAAGGGTTGCGCCCGGGCAAAGCCCAAATATGACCCAAGGGTCTTGTTATGAACAAACTTGGTAGAGGTCCACTAGATAATGCTACATACCAAATATGAAAGCTGTCTGCCTTCTGGTTTCAGAGAAGAAGAATTTCGAAGATTTTCCTATTTCCACCCTTTTTGTAAGGGGTAAAGGGGAATGTAAGGGTGAAATTTCCTTCATTTGGTAGAGCTTGACCCAAGAAACATTCCTACCAAGTTTCATCAAGATTGGCCCATCGGTTAAGGAGGAGAAGATGTTTAAAGAAATTGTGGACGACGGACGACGCACGAGGCACGAATGACGACGGACGATGGACATTCTACGATCCCAATAGCTCACCTTGAGCACTTTGTGCTCAGGTGAGCTAAAAACGTACACATAAGCTATAAAATCGTATGAGTCCGACTATCGATTTGAATAATGACCGATTTTCACTGTGACCATTTTTAACAGTTCTTTACGAATATGAATATATAAAAAAACAATTCAGTCATAGTTCAGTCCTACGTTCAAGACAGCAAACTGTTCGCGAGGGTCTCATTTTGATCCATTCATTGGATATCTCTAACTATGTTTGCGAACGATTAAAAATGATTCTTCCGAAATGCACACGATTTTATGTGAAATGTGAGATATATTCTACATGAAAATTATAAAAAAGCAATCACGGAAAAGAAAAGAAGAAAATCACCCCCATCCCCACCCCCGAAAAAGCGGACGTGCACATTATTGTCAGAAAGTTCGGTCAAATGGCCAGCGTCACCTGAAGTAGAAGAAGTAAAAGTTTCAGCATACTGTGCATAAACTGAGTATGTGATTTCAGGAAATAATCTTCAAAAGGCAAAGAAAACCTCAATTGTCACTGTTATACATGCTGTGGTAGAAGATTTGGTCTCCAAAATTTGAAATACAGAAATATTCTAAATATTTTCTCGACCTTGTGCCCATATTGTCTGTCGGAATGCCAAGTGCTTAATGATAAAACACAGACACTTGCCAGCTTGAACTATGATTTTTCAAAACCACTAGCAAAGGAGGAATAGAATGATATGTGACCCGTCACGCTAAAAGGGACCATCTCGGTGGTGCGTAAAGTGTCGACCCTGGTCAGCCTACGCGGACTGCGCAGACTGACTTGGGTCGAAACTTTTTGCACAAAAAATACTAATTTTCTGAATCTAGGATAATCAATCTACCTTCCTATGAAAAAAATACAGAATTGCGACCTCTGATTGGCCTGTACTAGAAGCAATCTCTTTTTAAAATAACTATTTCACGGAGTTCCCAGATGATCCCTTTTCGCGTGACGGGTCACATATTCAAATTATAATCTCCCGACTAACAATGACCCCGATATTTCGAGAGTACGGGTCGAATGGTTGATAGATAAAAGTCGATTACCTGATAATATTATCCTCAAAAATACAATGTCCAACGTGACCAATTATCACGTGAATGGATTACAGGTGAAAATATTGTGATTTAAAAAAGGAATTTGGTATAAATTTGTGTGTGATTTTTTTTATAAAGGTATGATAGGAGGTACAAAAGGAAAACCATGGGTACTGAATAAAAATCAGAACAGATTCATGCCTTTGCGTGGTTTAATTGTTTCATATCTAGGTTTAAGCATAAACAGATATATTTCTTCATAATTTCAATTGCAGTTTTTCTATAAAAAACGACCTTTGTGACGGCTTAAACATTGGTTTCATAACACATTTTTATATTTTCACATTATTAGAAATGAAAATACCTTAATGTATTTGTTATAAAGAGTACAAATACAAAATATTATCACACTGATGTATAATTTTATTATTTGGTTTATACGTTCAGTCAAATCAGGATTCCGTTTCATCTAAACGAAAAAAAAAATATATTCGCGCCTTTTCATCATTTTCCCGAAAACAGGAATTGACCTGTTTTCTTAAGAATTATTTTTTAGTGTGCTTATATAAAAATTAAAAGCGTTTACAAAATATATTCATTTTGTAAATGAAAAGAATATATTTGTTTTCGTGGAGGCATGAAGCAGAACGAGATTTCTTTTAATTTTTGTTGTATTTTATCAACAAAGGAGAAAAGACAGTTTAAGACAGATTTATTTTTGGACTACCTATGCTAAAACATACAAGAATCGTTGACCGATTTTCATGTATGTATTTATGAACCACGTTGTTTAACAAGAGTGCGAAAGTGTTTTAAAATAAAAGATAGGTTTTAGCTGATTGAAAAGTTTATAACATAAATAATCAATACGAGTACTAATTCATCCGTTAAGAAATTGTCGGTGTGGCGATAGTTGATTATAAAAAGTATGTGTAAAATTCAAGAGAAGTTAATGAATCACTTGGACATAACCATGGGATAGCAGAAGGTGTAGCATGAGGCTTGACGATATTTTGGAAACTATTGGTGGTTTTGGCCCCTACCAGAAATGGGTATTTGCCTTGACGTGTGGACCCAATCTGCTGGCTGGATTCTTCATGTTGAACCCCGTGTTTCTACTTGGTATTCCGGACCACAGGTAGGCCCACGCTCTGTAACCTTCGTCCAAGATGAAAATGCAATGAAATGCGGGAAATAATTTCATTTAAAATGTTCTCGAACATTTTATTTTTCAGGGCTGTTTTTTAGAAAAAAAAACGCAAATCAAAATAACATGTGATCATCAACGCAAAAGGGGTAATTTGGGATCTTTAATTTTTCAAACGATGTAACCCGCCACGCATGAAAGTAGCATTTGTTAAGTGTGAACGTATCTACCCTGGTTAGACTTGTCCATGCGGCCTGACCTGGGTGCGAAAGTTGGTTTCTGGACTCTTTTAATGAAAGTGAAATGGTTATTTTACCGTGTTATATCCATATCATCTGAATATTATCTTTTATTGACCATTGGAGTTGTAAGATCAAATTGGAATACACACGGAGACGTAGCCTGGCTCCCAGGCTGTCAATTAGTGTTGAAGGTTCACTACTCTGTCAGGGGAAAATAAGCTGATAAGAAATATCTTTCTCTAGTTGAATTTTGCTCATTTCACAATACTTCAGATCAGTGGGACGGGGCCAGTCTAATGAACACGAAATCGCAAGCGATTGTTCTACCATACACTTTTCGACATATTTGTATTAGAATTAATGACAAAACTTGGTTATGAAGCGACCGCCTGTGAGAGATACGTCCCTTATTCAAAAGAAAATAATAATAAAAAAGAGGCTTATCAGGTTGAATAATTGTCAATATCGAATTTAAGTACAATTTACATGTATATATCTTTAATAATCTCGAACATACAAGACCTCAAACAATAATCCAAGTTATTTCTTTCAATTTTTAGTTTAAACAAATTAACAGGCGTTCTTTTTAGAAGATGAGAGTACAATAAAACTTGTATTTAGCGACCACCAACGGGACCACAAAAAGCGGTCGTTATAGAAAATGGTCGTTCAGTACACGTTTGTTTACAAAAAAGAAACATACTTTTTTGATTTGATATGCATATCATTGCTAAATTTTCAGTAATTCCATGTTGTTAAAGCTCAATAGAATGGTCTCATTGAGACGATTCTGGCGAGTTTTAACAACAAAGGATTCTTGTTCAATAATTCTAAGACCAACAATAACTATTTTTGAAGGTACTTTGATTTAAAGAAGGGGATTTTGAAAACGGTCGCTCAATAAAAATGGTCGCCGAATAGACGTGGTTGCTTGAGCAATATTGACTGTATATCATAAAAATGTAAACCAGTAGTTATAAGTGTGCGAGATCGATGGTTCATAGAGCGACTATTCAGGATATTTAATGTATAGGTGTATTTTCGAAACTGAGCTCTGAAGTAGGCGCCGAGTCCATTACGATAGGTATATCGGGTATAACCAAAAAGCAAATGTTAGGAATTTAACCTTATCCCTTCACTGCAATTGTGAAAGTACATGTTTGAGCGAACCTTACGTTTTAAGACAAGCAATTACGTTGGTTTAAAAGGTAAATTTTAAACTTTCTTAATGCGTTATTGTAACCGGTTTTATCTATTTCGAACAAATGGCACGAGAATCTAACAGTAAAAAGTTGATTTCACGGCTCACCGGGCAAAATCTACCTATGAAGGGATGTCCAAATTTACCTAAAACAAATGATTGTCACTTATCATATGTTATCAAATTTATAAATACACTTCAAACACTTTTATCAATTTCTTTGTTTCATTCACTCACAAATATTAAGATAAAGTTTTACGTTTCTAGAGCAATCATGGTTTAAACAATACTCGAGCAACAATCTAATATGCCAAGATTACTGTAAATTGTTTATTTAAAAATGACATCACCAACACTAATGGTTTTACACGTTACATTGCTGTATTTGGTACTAATGTTTGGTAAACTGAATTTTCAAAGAATTTTAAAAGAATATTGAGTCAGTGCATGACATTTCCAACGATTTTATGTGCGTGCGAGGAACAAATATTGAGCAGCCTGGACAATTACACAATACAACGAGAATATTCGCTGATTGTCTGAAGAGGGGTTAAGACGTTGTTAATCTAAAAAGTAAATAGGGAAGACTCTGGCCAGGCTGTGCGAATGCACAGACTAACCAGAGACTTTGCTTTGTGCACATGTGAATTTGTTGGAAATGTCACGCATGGGCTCAATTATCTTTTCAATGCCTTAACGCAACACTGTTGTAGGTGCTTATATAAATAAAGGCTCTTACAACAGTATTGTGTCAGCCACAGATTTGATATTTAAAATAAGATTTTGTCTACTTTGTAGATGTGCTATACCCGGTTATACAAATGACACCTACGACATTCAAAGTGATTTTCACCATTGTCTCATTAACTTAACTATCCCCCGTACATCGTCGGAGGAGGACGGAGAATATGATAGGTGTAAACTGTACACAGTCAGCGATCCCGTAAACAGGCAAGTATTCCTCTGTAAACTTATTAAAATGCTGTACATCATATAACAAAGATGGAGAAATTAAAACGCTGTACATCATATAACGAAGATTGAGAATGTATTAGGCAGCGATCCTGTAAACAGGCAAGTCTTTTTGCGCAAAATACGTACATCGAACAACATATAACGGAGAAGGAGAATGCGTATGGTTAGAAGTTTATTCAGTCAGCGTTCCCTAAAATAAGCAGGCATTTCTCGTTAAAATAAACAATACACCGTACAGTGGTACTATAACGAAGATGGAGTGTAAGTTGGGTGTTAACTGTATATAGTCGGCTGTCCTTTAAATAGTTCTACTTAAACTAAACAAAACATCGTAGATCATCAATCACGAACCTTCAGCGATTCTGCGGTATGTCCACGGATAAATAAGAGTTCAGCCATGAAAGCACGTCATTTTACACAAGGATTTACATAACATCACAAGCACCAAAATGACGTTCAGTAAAACAAAATCAACGAAATCTAGATTGAAATTTGGCGAATTATGATTAAAAAGATACAGAAATGATGTATTCGATTGAAGTCGATTCTTTCTGTCGTACGCTCTGACAACGAGTAGGGTGCTATTAGTTTGTCCTTAGCCTGAATATTACATATATAAGGATGATTTTTCGTTACAGATGTCGTTTTAGCGATTCTGAATCTCTCCAGATTGAGAATGAAAACCAAACTGATACGAGTAGATGTGAACACTGGGTCTACGACAGGAGTGTGTTTACGGAAACATTTGTCTCAAAGGTAGATACAGTTAGTTGCATCATGAAATTTTCTTTCACCTCAATCAAAACCATTCTAAATCGCTCAATCAGCGCTCAATTCATCAAACACCCACTCAAACTATCCAAAAAACGCTCAAATTCATTACAAAATGGAGAATCAACAGCGTCATTTACAATAAAATTGGATAGAGAAAAATCGTGATTTTACTGACATAATTTAAATTGTAAGCGCCTAATAGGTTCTTGAAGAAATAGGAAGCTATCAATTGAACTTGTATGCATATGTCTTTAAATAGAGGTAATCAATTTTGCCAATTTTGTTCATCCTGAACAAAATTTGCGAAATTGGATTACCTCCCATTTAATTCTCAAAATTCACTGTACACACTTATTCAATTTCATTCAAAAATAATTCCGAAATCATTCACTTTGTCAATTTCACGATGTTGTTAACTGTCCCAATCGGGAACCCTCGGCGATTAGTACTACGGAATAGACCTAGGGGGAAAGTAGCAGCCGTGAAAGCGCGTCGTTTCGCGCGTGGGTTTAAATGACGTCACACGCATAAAGATGACGTCGAGTAAGTCAAAAATCAATGAAAGATTGCACCTGGACATATTAGAACTTGATTACAAATCGCAGCGTTTATTTCTGCGATTTGTTATCAAATCATGATATGCACAAAAGATCTCCATCTATAGCGTTTTCTTCCGATAGGTGGCATTTTTCAAATACTGACCTATCTGATTAGTGTTATTCGTGACTACTCGGCCGATTCCGTCGAACTACTTTCAAAATGTGAGCGGCCATGAAATGCGGTTTTCCCTAAAATCTATATTAGGAAACTGTGTACAGTACAAATAGATCTTAAGAAAACAAATTTTTAAGAATAAATATACTTTCATACTTTCGCAATTTAAACCAATATTTTTGTCCATTAATTTAAGGCAAAAATAAGTTTGATTTTCCACAAAAATGACGTTTTAATTGAAATTCTTTATTTACTACTTTTTGGCGATAGAATACGGAGTTATGCGTACGAGGTAGTAATACTTATCCCAATCTGGATAAGTGATACGGTCCCGAAGACAGGTCAATCTTCGGAGAATATGACACGCGCAGACAACGCATCTATAGATTATCGGAAAGAATTAAAGATTTTGTTTTCCTCAAGCATATTGAAACAAAATAACATTAGAAGCTGAATTATCAAAAAATGCACTTAATTACTACACTTACGTCCTAGGTACTTTCAAATTTATGGGAAAGTCCGATCGTTGTTCCGAATGAGGTGGGTACTCCACTGCTGCGTACGTGTTTAAGTTTCAACAACGATTTATTAAATACTAAATTCTTTTTTTTTATTCTAAATTATTAAATTACAATTAATCAATTTACATTGTTGGCGAGGTGATAAGTTTGTTGCTAGAAAAAAATATAATCGGGATTGATTGCTAAGTATTTTCAAAGTATCTCTTTGTAAGCTTATTTTACTTGACTTATGTCATAAAGTGGTATTATTCCAGTCAAACATGTTTATACTACCAATTAACATAATGATAAATACGACTTAAGCAACAAGGATTGTTCCTGAATTAAATGGAAAAAGTCGAGAGTAATTGAATTTGTAGTACTCACTTTTCTTTAATTTGGATGGTAATTAACGTTATCGTCTGGAACTGCCTCAAACGGTGATACTTTGTTTAAACTATTTGTTCTTTTATTCAATATTTCTATCAAGAATATCTCGGTGTTTAAAAAGTTCGTGAATAAAAAATATTGGCACGAGTTAATTCACATCACTACAAGCTTCTGACACTTACATAAACGCACCAATATAAGAATATACAAATATGTCGATATTTATCCTTGAATTCATTTCAAGAAAAAAGAAATGTAATAGTATATCAGTGGATTCTATTGAATCATTCTCTATTCCGAGACCTTTTAAATTCAAGCATAACCTATTGTGTGACAGAAAGGCGTGTATCTACAGGAAAGTTGAGTTGCAAGATGTGTGTGCATACCTATTTTTTTTTTTTTTTTTTTTTCAAAACTTTAATTGGTGTGCGTACACATTCTGCAGCTCATTACGGTTTGAAATGTCTAAAAACTAAATAAATCCAAACGTCAAACTTAAATCCGAATGACTTTAATTTCCAGCATAACCTCGTTTGTGACAAGGAGATCTACGTGGCAAATGCTGGGATGTTGTTGTATGCTGGAATGCTTGTTGGTTCTCTATTAAGTGGAATATTGTCCGACATGTGAGTACGAAACGATTATATATTATTACGCATAGTTATGGGATTTATTACTTACAAATTGATGAATGGGATTTTAAAGGCTTCTGACTTCAAACGACAAAGCTTCTATTACCACAATAGTATTTTAGGAGCTGATATGACAGTCACTTGACCAAATGTTGTTCCCAACTCAACGCCATTCGTATTGGATAAAGAGCATTTGAAAACTAGTAAAGGAACGCCTACACTTAGGGCTCAAAATCACATTCGACACATTAATTAACGTCCACAGGAACACGTTAAAGTCATGAAAATTTGGGGATACAAAGAAGTGATGGAAGCCAATAACATAGGGGCTAAGAATTTGGACTGTTCCATGTACTTAAAAGTTAAAACCTAATCTTTTTCTGTGATTTCCCAAGACTTATAAATTGTTTGTTCTCTATTCGCCGCCATAGTATAATAATAATGAATACAGCTGTATAAGTAAAAATAAAATCTATAAATATACAATACTTAGTGTTTTGTATGCAAAAATACCTAACGAGGTTGGGGGAATTGATAATTGTTGAGGCTCTGTCGAGACAATTATCAATTCCCAAAACCGAGTTAGATATTTTCAGACCATACACTAAGTATGAGTTATATTAATCTTACAACCTCTATTTGTCTTGTTTTCGTCGATGTTTCGTACAGAAATGTAAGTTTATAAAAATAACCGCATTATGTCTTTGTTCTAAAAATGTCCATTTGATATCATGAAAAAAAATTATATGGGATATTATCACACGGATATTTGTATAGTTATAAGATAAAATTCAATATTGCAGTAGCTTTATTGCTGAATCTTTTTTTATTTTAGGTATGGAAGAAAGCCCGTATTTTATGTGTCTATTCTATTTATGGTTGCTTCTTCTTTATGGCTTCCTTTCGTCCAGGGATACGCCACATTTTTGGTGGCACAGTTTATCATGGGTGCGGCAGTTGTCGGCGCATTCATGCCGGCCTACATTATATGTAAGTAATTAATGAAACAGATACAATGGAAACATGAAATAGGCCTTCTCTTTTTTGTATGCCATGTAATATACACCTTAATATATACCGTTTCTATTTTTTCACAATGAGTTGTGAATCGCTTCAATTCTAAAAGCGTAGATACAAAAAGTACAAAAGAATTGAAATTTAAACATTTATATTTCATATCTTCTCTCCTTTCTATGATTTGACTAGATGACGAATCACTTACTAGTACATGTATTTCATTTAACTTTTTATGTGAAAGTAACGAGATAAGTTTAATTCGCTAGCGGTTACCAAAATTTTGATTGAAAAAAGGTCATACCTTTACAAGAAGTTTTGAAGGATTGAATAGGTCTGAAGGTGTTTCAGAATAAGCATATACGCGTTTTGAATTGATGACAGAATCGCTTGAAAACATGCGATTGTGATAAATCATACGATGTCAATCCTATCGCCAGTGACTTTATTGCTGACTACAGTAGTACAATAAGTAGTACAAAAATCGTTGTCAATATAATCTTTCTAAGCCCAATTGCTCGAAAACATAATCATATGTAACATGTTGTATCTTAACAAAACCCAAATTATTTTCAAACTTACTAACTGTTTCTGAAAGCAAGACCAGACAAAGCAAGTCATGTCGTCCCAATACAGTAAAACGTTTCATCGGTTTACTTCCAGCTCTCGAAATAACAAGTGCCAAGAAGCGTGTTTGGCCAGGAGTAATTTCTGACTTTCCGTATGTGTTTGGGCTGGTCCTGTACGCTGTCATAGCATATTTTCTGCGTGACTGGTTCAAGATACAATTATATACAGCTTTACCCGGCATTCTCTTCCTGTCTTACTGGTGGTAAGTATTAAACAATCTTTATATGACATACACATTTACAATACCAGTGTCTTCATTTAAAGATTAGACAATAATTATTTTTTCTGTAGTGCTGCATTGGCTGCCGATATAATTAAAAGGACTAAACACCAATACTTTTGCTGAATTTAAGATAATCACACATATTTGTGATAATAACTCTCATACGCATATACTATTTACGTATATTGAGTTTTACGCATGTTTTTCAGCTTTTTTTACAGTCAGTATTTGACACATCATATGGAATGAAGATATAATAACGTCCACCAGTCTTAATACATGAGAACAATCCCATCAGCTGTTAATAGCTTTCAAAAAAAGTAGTGCCAACTTGCGTTCAATTTATTTTTTTACAAGACTTACCTCCGCACGACAACTGTGCATTTCGATTTTTTGATTGATGATGGATGTATAAAACGAAAATCCTAATCGCACTTTCGTATGAACCGGTTTGCGCACTGTGATAAGGTTTGTTTCGTTTCATACCTACAGGAATTTAACAAAACATAATTTATCTCTTAAATATGTATTTTTCAATATGTCCAGGTTGATGCCAGAGTCTCCTAGATGGCTGCTCACTAAAGGCCGTGTAAATGAGGCAGAAAAGGTGATACGTAAAGCAGCTCGATGGAACAAAGTTTCTCTTCCAAGTGATATTTTAAGTAGATCTTGTGTTGATGACGAAGACAAAGATAGTGCTAGTTTTCTCAGGCTGTTTTCGTCAAAAACTCTATGTTTTAGAACTATTGTGATATTCTTCAATTGGTGAGTGTGGTTTCTCTAAAATACAATTGTGATATACAGTAAAACTTGTGTTAAGCGGCGACTTAGGGGATGACAATTCAGCAGTCGCTTATGGAAATGGTCGCCAAATACAATAGTTCATCATTACTGAGACAGGTCATTTTGACGTAATATATTAATTGTCACATAAGGCTTACCGAATTCCTTGAACCCATCAGAACTGTCTAGTTATTCAATCGATTCTAATGGGTTTTAACAAAACAAGATTCAATACTAAACAAAGTTTCTATAAGAATGTTATCTTTTTAAGAGACTTTGCCTAAGATAAAGGGAAATTTATTGGTTTTTTCATTAATATAATTGGTCGTTGTATAGAAGTGATCCCACTTGCAAAGTTTGAGTGTATTTTTAATGCATCGGAGATATTTTGGATGGCCTATAAAGTTACACTTCAATTTCATTTTGGTTACCATGAATATATTAAAAAGGTCTCTATATATTTTAACAGTATGTGACAGTAGCTTTCTTAAAAAGGGTCATGCTTATAATATTTGAGCCAGTACGTGACATTTCCAACAAATATTCGCGAGGTGTAAACATGGGGAAGTAAAGCCAGCCAAATACTGTAAATACGAGGGTTGATCCAGAAATTCGTAAAATGGGGTTATAAATCTTCAGTAAAGATGACTATAAAAATGAAAATTATATATCTATTTAATGCAACATCTGTGTAATAAATGTGGAAATTTTCAAATTTGAAAGTTATATAGCGGCTATATAGTGACTAATCAGATACATAGACCCCGCACGTAGGCGGGGGAGCAAGAACGTCGAATGCGACGTCATTATCAACTCTTTTCTACACAGAATCCCTTTGCTCGCATGCCTTTCTGCGCCTAATAAATTTACTTGCATAAAGTATCCCCATTCTATTTGGGATTCAAATTTGTCTTCCATTTCTTTATGAAAAGTCTTTCTAGGGAAGTGTAGACACAGATGCTAGGCTTTGATGTTTGGATAATATTGAGGATAAATCGGGACGACTTCGTTCGTTGAAACTCCAATATACCATTCTTAATCCTCTAATAAAGCCTCATTTTCTTTGAATATCCACGGTAACTTAAGAAAAACTTCTCTGTTTGACCCAATAATATTTTCCAAAATTATCTGAAATGTTAAGGGTTGTGATTAACTCATGAACATGACAAAATACGAGAAATAAACGGAATTCACATTTTGGTGTTGACGTCAGGTTACTTTTCACTCTCAAATTGTCTTTTTAAAGATAAGCTGTGTCCGTACAAACCCTTTCAAAAATTATTAAATTATGACAATTGTTTCCCTTTTTACGTCTTATTTAATTCTAATAAGAAGTTTGAAATAAAATTTACGAAAATTTTCAGAAAATTTGATTTATGTAACAAATTTCTATGATTTTTTACGCTCCCCTGCCTAAGACTACATATGTTACTATGGTAACGAAATTCAAGGCCGCTCGTTATTTTGAAAAAATAATAAAATTTGTACTCTTGGTAGATAATGAACTTCACACACTAAAAATTTTAGACTGATCAAGCTGGAATTGCAAAAGTTATGGACCAATTTTACGAACTTCTGGATCATCCCTCGTATAAAGTTACCAGATTGTCTACAGATACTTTGAGGCCTTATCTATCTACTAATGATATTGTGAAGGAATTGGTCAGACTGTGCGATTGCACGGGCTGGTCAGGGTCTTTGCATTATGCATATTTGAAATTGTTGGAAATCTCACGTACAGGCTCATATTTAATTGAATGAGTTAAGGACCCAATTTAAATTGCTACGTGGATCTGAACTATCATGTCGAAAATCTCTCGCCAGAAAAAATGCATGTTTATTATTTTTCCCGAACTAGATATGCTATCAAATCTGCCCTGAGTTCAGGATGACAAAATGGTGATTGTATGAAAAAATATCTAGCTCGGTTGTGTTAATAGATAATTGCCTCGGCAGAGCCTCGACAATTATTAATTCCCCCAACCTCGTTAGATATTTTTTCCAAACAATACACTTAGTACGTATTATATGTAAACACCACTTTGCACGCTAGTGCAAGTTAAAAGTGGATACACTGTAATTTGCAAACAGTTTGTACTGTAACGAAGGGAACGTCTGGTTAACTTGACTCTAAATTTACAGAAGGCTTAATTTGACGAAAAATAAGCTAACTCATTTCATTTTAGGACCGTGGTTGCTTTTGCTTACTTCGGTTTATCACTGAACACGGAGAATCTTGCTGGAGATTTATACTTGAACTTTGGTCTCTCCGGCCTGGTTGAGGTGCCAGGCTATCTACTAGTAATCGTTCTGGTAGACCGGGTAGGAAGGCGAAAGTTATATTGTGCGTCCATGTTGATTGGCGGTCTGTCCTGCGTCTCCACCATACTAGCATTGAAATATGGACCTGGAGGTTAGTATTGTTAATGTTTTTGTATGTTAACCTTAGTTCATTTGACCCGAATTTGACATCTGTGGAAAATAATGCTTAAATACCATTTACCGACATATTTTATCAATTAACAAAATATATATTACTTTCAATACCGTTTGTTATTTTTTCAAATGAACGCAAGTGCAAGGCCGAGAAGGAATTTTCAGATTTTTTTTTTCATCTAAATAGCAGGAGGCAGATTCAGGTCAATAAAACCTCGCTTTAAACATCGTCTTTTCCATGTTTCAAAATTCGAAAAATATAGTTCCACAGTTGTGAGGGGTAGAGTGATATTAGCTCAGAAATCAAACAGAGGCAAATTTTTCGTCTTCAATATCATTGCAATCCAACAATCTTCTAAAACAGACGGTTACATTTTTTTTCATTTAATTGTCACTTAGGTCTGAAATTATTACCGGCATTATTACAAATATTAACATCATCATTATCATGATTATTATTATAATTATTATTTTTAACTATTGTTATTTATATCATCATTAAGCAGTCAGACAAGACCTGAAACACTTATTATTAGTACTTGCTAGTATCTGCAGTAGAAAACTGCTATTACCTTGTACACGAATTCCACATCGGAAAAAAAAACTAGATCAAGTCTATTCAAGTCTAAGAGAATATCTCTTTAAATGTTTTCTGGTTTTCGAGGAAGTTTTCACACTTGATCATGATCACAGCAAGTGCTTGGCTTCTGTAATAAGGTTCGTCGTCTTAAAAAGGTCCGAATTCGTTTTCCACATAACATTTAGCAGTTTCTAATATCTCCGTAAGTAATGTTTATAACTACAGTCAAACTTTTAAGCGACCACTACAGGGACCACATAAAAACGGTCGTTTAAAAAATTGGCCGCTTAATACATATTGTGTTTATAAATAAGAAACATACTTTTTTATTTGAATATGCATATTATTGTGTGTCCTGTGTTGTTATAACTCAAAAGAATCGTCTCAATGAGACGATTCTGTCGAGTTTTCACAACATAGGATTCATTTTTTAATAATTTTAGACCAACAAAACCTACTTTTTAGGATATTTTGATTTGAAGAAGGGAATTTTGAAAACGGTCGCTTAATATAAATAGTCGCTCAATAGACGTGGTCGCTCGAGCAAGATTGACTGTACATTTATTTTGCATATCTTGATGAGGACAAGTACACTGCTTTTGATTAAAAAAGCCGGAAAATATCATCGGACCTTTGTTTCTTTCAAAACCTAGAAGCAGATTTTCAAAATCATAAAGCAGCTTGTTTGTTCAAATAACTCTACGGCGTCAACTACTTTAAGCGGGAAACAGGCCAGAGTAGAAAGCTTCTGTTCCAAATAAGAAACATTTCAAATATACAACTGTGCAAATCAGACCTTTCAGACCTTGGATTATCATAATTTCATTGCATTTAGACAAAGAGGACGGCATTCTGACAGTGATATTGTCCATGATTGGTAAACTATTGGTCACATCCGGGTACTGTATACAATATATCCACAGTGCTGAACTATTTCCTACAGTTGTTAGAAATGCCGGACTGGGCGGGGCCTCTTTGTTTGCTCGAGCTGGTACAATGGTCGCTCCTTACATCGTCGTTCTGGTAGGGAGATTATATGAGCCTGTGCGTGACATTTACAACAATTTGTTTTGTGCGTGATGTACAGACATCGAGCTGCCTTGACGACTGCATGGTGCATTTAAAATGATTCTGCAAAAGCGAACAGAAACTATAGGCTGGTAGCTATTTATTAAGCGCATAATGAAGACTCTGATCAGTCTGTGCGAATGCACGGGCTTGTCTTAGTCTTAATGCTGCGCACAGAGAAATTGTTAAAAATGTCACGCACCGGCTTAATTTTAA
Organism: Fragum whitleyi; assembly: GCA_948146395.1. Taxonomy (NCBI): domain Eukaryota; kingdom Metazoa; phylum Mollusca; class Bivalvia; order Cardiida; family Cardiidae; genus Fragum; species Fragum whitleyi. The sequence continues at coordinate 8,565,406 of OX411546.1, forward strand.
ATTTACAAATGATATAACTCAATTACAAAGCCGTTATTACAATGCTGTCGACGGTTTAACTAAGGAGATTAATAGTTCACCACAGCTCTTGTGCTCATCGTAAAATTTTTAAGCATACTTACTGATCGAGGTTAAACCTCTATACTGGTTACATTAAATGCTTTGACATACTAAGCAATTTACTGCTTGTTGAAGAGTAAAAAGATTGGCGGTTTGGCAAGTGAGGCTTATTCACCATTAGGAAGATCACTCGGCCAATCCCGTAAACTGCAACAGACCTCGGATGTATATAAGGCGGAGGGGTATGTAACAAAATAGTGCATAGAGTTAGGCAGGAACAGTGTAAGAAAAACTAGCGCGCAAACCACCGGCGCTATCTTTAGATTTATATTTTTACAGTAAATAATGGCTGAAAAGCCTAATCTTTGAGAATACCGAATCGTCCTCAAAAAACTAAGATTTTTTAGCCGTTATTTAAGAATCTAAAGCTATTTATAAAAGGATATGATGGCTTCATGTCAGTGACTAGCCTGGCTCCCAGGCTGTCAGTTAGTTTTAAAATCAATAAGGTAGACCACTCATGTTCAACTATTTTATTTCAAATTACCTCCCATATTCTCAAAAACTGACACCACTGATCGGCCAGTCAGAGAAACATAAGCTGATAAGAAATTATAATTTCTCTTGTTGAATTGCTCATTTCATGATACTTCAGATCAGTGGGACGGGAGCCAGTCTAGTCAGTGACTTAAACGAGTGGCGTTTGGCGACGTGGAATGTGTTCACTTAAAGTTTCGAGGGCTAACGCCTTTTTAACTCACGCCATCGACTTTTTCCAAGGTTTTCCCGTATTTTTTAAAAGAATTCCGTCTTTGTACATCCGAGGTTGATGGTAAGATTGGCCGAGTGATGCTCCGAATGGCGTATTCACCAGTTTTAAGGTAGTGGACCCGCAATAGTTTTGTAACGTCTCAGAAGTAATGAACTTGAACAATGTCAACCGAGGTTTCCTAATGATTTTCATTAGGAAACCTCGGTTAACATTGTGAAGGAGTATGTGGTCCGAAATGTTGCGGAACTATTACGGGTCCACTACCTTAATCGGGGTGGTGTTGCTGTTGTCTGGATTGATCTTGATTGTTCTTACCTGTCCGAAACGTTAAAAATTCATCTACCATGAATATCATATATTCTATGTGCATTATAACAGGGTAAGGAGATAGGAGGTTCGGCTGGCGAGGCATTTCCTCTTGTGGTATTCGGGGCGATGTCACTATTATCTGGATTCATCTCGCTCGTACTACCTGAAACATTGAATAAACATCTACCTGAAACATTAGATGACGGGGAGAGGTTTGGAAGGTAATGAGCGTCAGCTGACGACCGCTATGACTATATAGCAGCTGCATTATAATTGTTCACGTTTTTCAATCATCCAGGTTAAAGTCATAAGTTATGCCCAGTTCACTTTTTAGGGACGCCCTTATACTAAAAAGTAAACCAAAATATGAATTTCTTAAATAACATTTTTTAACTTCACGTTTGAGTTCCTCATTTGAGCTGCTTTACTTTATAATTACTTTATTTGTGTACAGAATTATGGAATTTTTTATATTGTCGACATTTCCATAATTGATGAGTTACATTGAGTGGCTATAGTATATAGAATTTGATCTTTTAAAAGGTTTGACCAACCAACCCATCAAGCAGCAATCGAAATAGGGGCAAAGGAAACATTGATTAAGCAAGGGAATCTGAAACACTAAATAATGTGCAGTTCGATAGAGGACGAGTGTCATTTTATGGTAATTCGTTGTTACTTAAGTAAGTTGAGGATGGTTTTTTTTTTTTTGGAATAAGTATAAATTCTAAAGTCAAAAGGTCTTGTACATTTGCCGAAGAAAAGGTGAGCATATCATTCTCTTCTTTCGTAGAATCTTAAAGATTATTTAGGCCGAAGACTGATCTCTTTGATAATGGCAAAAAATATGCTAGCTTGTTATATTTTCACTGTGGTGTGTCTGTACCTTACGCTGTGCTAATGCATGAGGCTAATTCTCATTTAGAATTCCATTTATTTGCTAACAAATATGAAACCCTCTCTCAAAAAGTGACCATCTGATACTTGATTAACGCATATTTTTCAAGAGATTTGACCCAGCACATGTCAGCTAGACGTTGTATTTTGAAGGCAAATACATGAATAAACGTAGCTTAGATAATCGTTACAGATTCAGAAAATATGACAAATTTGAAAAGTTTCGGCACTGGTCAGCCTGTGCAGTCAGCGTATAATCTGACCAGGGGCGAACTTTTCGCAATTCCTCGATTGTCCCTTTTCGATTTATTGTTCTTATATTTTTATCACATTGTTTCTCGTTACAGGTCTGGGGCATTTTACTTTGTTCGCAGTTTGAAACTCCACGACACAGATGCGGGTACAGATCAGGAAAAAATCAGCCTACTGCACGAATCTAGCTCGGAATATGAGAAAAACTGACTTACTCTGTGTATTAAATTGGTTCCGAGGTCTTTGAAAAATAATCAAAGGTACAGATAGCAGGGGGTAAAGCCAGTCTAAAATCTTTATTTCTTAATAGAACCATATGTTGTTGGTACTCATTTGAATCGTCTCGACGAGACAATTTAAATGAGTACCCACATTATAATGTTTGTGATATTATTATAGAGATACTTTGATCTAAAATCCAAAATACCCCCTCTATCTGAAGCTCTGATAATTCGTATTTGTGATGTCGAAGTAGCTGGATCTGAGTGAAACAAAATCATTACAAATCAGTGTATATGGCCGTATATTTTTCCAGCACATAACTTCTACACTTTATGATAAGTTGTACAAAATTTCTACAATAGATCTAAGTATATCTGCATCTTAAAAAAGTTTTAATACAGTTCGAAAGTCACAGGTCAATGTCAAACTTTCAAAATTAGCTTTTAAGCAAAGTTCTTTCAATTATAAGTGGTTTTTTAAATAGCAATTGACATAGACATTTTTACTGTTTTAAGAACGTATATATTATTTGATACAACTTCTCGAATATTGATGTGCCAGATCAAGGTAAAAGGCCAAAAATTGAAGGCTTGCAATATCTTGCCCTTGAACAATCGTTCTATTTTGCGTATGCGATTTTTTTCTGTAAAAATAAAGATACTATTTTTGTGATAAACTGTGATTTCTGTCTTAATTTCAACAAAATTCATTCAGAAAACGTGCCAACTTTAACACACCTTAGAACCGGTTGTATCGGAGATCCGTCCGGTTATCACGAACATAATTGAGTTATTGCCGCTGAGTGGCAGTGGGTATTTATTGACAATTATTTACCGGTCTTAGAGTGTTCCTTTCCAAACCATCTCGAAGATATTGGTAAATGGCATAATTAACGTCGTTCATGTGAATTTTTGAAGGCTCCTTACGATTGTCTTTCTCCAGAAAACGCCTCGTAGTTGCATTTCAGTGGTAATTTTACTTTCTCGGAACAGTAACACTGCTTTTCTATGCAGTTTTGGGGAAAATGAAACAAACGATTTTTTTCCGTTTACTTCCCCACCTTTATGTAAAATTTTATTAAATAAATCCACCAAACATTAAAAGTTTCAATGTTTAAAGTCGTTAAGTGAGAAAAAAGTAGTGTATTCGAACACCGTTACGTTCGGGAGGTGGTTGACTCCGGACACAGTTTCTAACGTAACGGTGTTCGAATACACTATTTTTTTCTCGCAAGACGACTTTAAACTTTCATAGTGTTTCTGCTGAAGCGTTCTATCTCATGAAATTTCACACAATGGTAGGATAATTAGTGTAAAATAAAATCGTGTGTTTCTCTTTCCTCAGAATAGCATAGAAAAGTAAATTTGATCATAGAAAATAAAGTTACCGCTAAAATGCAACTACGAGGCGTTTTCTGGAGAAAAGCAATTGTGTCTCGTTTTAAAAATTGCATCTGAACCAAGTTTATTATTACTTTTACAAAAATCTTTGAGGTGGTTTGAAAAAGAATAATTTAAGACCGGTAAATAACTGTCAATAAATACCCATTGCACTCAGTGGCAATAACTCAATTGTGTTCGGTATAACCGGACGGTGCCCGATACAACCGGTTCTATGGTGTGTTTAACATGCATCAGAAGGCTTTCAAACTAATCAATAAACAACAATATAAGACCTAAACCATTTCTTCAAACTCTGTCAAATTTAAGAAGATCCTCAATCCTAACCAGTCAAGGATTTCATAAAGACAGTTATTGCTTGAATGAATTCCATGAATTAAATGAATAGAACAATAATATCTTATGGTCCTCGTTTTTTCAGAAGCTGTGTTTTTACAGTCGGTTTTGTCGAGTTTTGAAAGCGCCCCTTCACAGCGTGTGTGGGAATGTTCATTCAAACCCAGAATGAAATATAACCTCGACCTTAACATTAAATAACATTTCTTTTCTTTTATTGAATATAAACTGAATGTCGTGGTCTATAGCTTTTGTTTTAAGCTTCAACTTAATAGTTAGTCTTTCAATGTGCCCAAACATAACGCCTCATTAGTTCTATACAAGATCAATGCACGGAACGAGAAATAACAGACATTCGTTAATTAAACTGCATTAATAACATTTAGGAAGTTAAAGCAGAATAAAATGTTGAATCGGCGAAAGTAATGGATGAAGTGGGTAAGCCAGCACTGCATTCGATCATTAGCTTTTAATATTTAATTTATTCTTTGTTTCGTTAATCAAAAGCAAGCACAGCATTCTAATTGACCGAAATACCTTTATATTTTCACGAATAAAAAATTGGGCACAAAATGGCAAATAGTTCCATAAAAGGTCTCTTGGTATTGAGTAAATCATTTTATTTTCTCGTTCGTTGTCAATTAGACTTAAAGAAATGGAACTTATATATGCTTTAATCCATGGGAAAAATGAAACAAAACAAAACAAACATACAAAATTTTTTTACACTCTTAATGCCATTGGATTTTTAATTTCATAAATCTATGAAATGAAAAAAAGACACCACTATATGAATGAATAAATGAATGAAGCGGAAATGAAAAGATTTCACCATAATATAAAAGGGATCTTTTAGGACGAATCCTTACGTAGGCTATGAAATTTCATTTTCATTGAGCAATAAATCAATTTTTATTAGTTGGAATACACTTTTACTGTTGGACACAACTGGAAATGCATCAGAAAGAAATCGGGGGGAAGTAAAAGTAATGAAGATATAGTGATAAAGAAAGGAAGGCGAACAAAGTAGTTGGCAGATAGTAAAAAGAATACTGGAAACCGTTCGGGGCCCGAGGTTATAAAACTTTTCTCAGGCTCAACTGAGAATTTTCTTTTGTATTTATGTAAATAAATTAAAATAGAAAAGGAATATTAATAAGTTGTTATTTATAACAGCTTATTTATATTATATTTTATGTTCATACATTAAAATGAGCATTTAAACAGAATAACGGCTTTAATCTCAAATTGAAATTTGAGAAAATTTTGAATTGAGAATTAGAAAAGTTTTAAAACCTCAGGCCCATGTGTTCAGGATGTAAACGTTTGCGAAACGTTTCAAAATCGCTCGTATGCTTTTCTTTTTCGGCCCCTGGGAGCATGACGTCGATTTTCTACAAAAACCTCGAAACTACAGCTTTAAACAAGCTGTAGTTACGAGATTTTAGCAGAACACCGACGATGAGTCGTACACGTAACTTAATTTAATGTTTAAATGGGGTTAGGCGACACTATCAACATTGTTTGAGTTATACCTACCCTTAGATTTCTGTCTTTCCTGTCTTTCACCAATACAACCCAAACTAAAAACAATGCGGGGATTACACAGCTAGGATATTCATGAACATATTTGAGCCTGTGCGTGACATTTCCAATACTCTCAAATGTGCGCCAAGCAAAGACTCTGGCCAGCTTGTGCATCCACACATTCTGTTCAGAATATTTACTTTGCGCTTTATAGATAGATCACGTCTCAAAGCATATATCGACAGACTTCTAATTGCACTATGTGACTGTCAAGGCTGTCAAATGTTTGAATCTTAAGCACAGATAAAATTTTTGGAAATGCCACGCACCGGCTCATTTACTATTCCTATCTTCCTTTTCGGTTAACACGAAAGAAAATAAAAACAATGATAATGCGAATTGATAAATAAACTATAAAACATACGTTGGCAATCAAATTGCAGTTGAGTCCACTAATATTCGTGAATTCTGACTGGTTGAAAAATTTGTTTCATTTCTCAATGAAAACAATTTTGAGTTCGCCGCTGTTTTGTAAGCTTGTGCACAAAAGAAGTTCCAAAGGCAAGCTGTCTCATTATGGTGAAATCTTTGCAATTTTACTTCGTGACTTTTGCTCATCCTTAACTTAGATATTTCATTCTGAAATCAATCCAAAACCATTTACCGTGTAAATTACACGGCGTCATTTACGTAATACTTATTTGATCTACCTTGGTCGTCATGGCAGCCTTTTCAAATTTACTGATTCTCTTTGGCAACGCGGTATGTGTATTTCACGATTCTCGTGCCCTACTGTACAACTGATTACGTACATATTGGAACCCAGTGAAGACCAGGGGCATGTTTTACTAAACATCTTAGGATAACTTTTTGCATAAGTCAAAAAATAAAGTTGCTTCTACAGTTGTAACCAAATATGGAATTCTGCCATGCATCATCCAATTGGAATCGTCTTCTTAAGACGATTCCAAAGAGATTTTGCAAGGCAAAATCTAACGAAGAATGAAAACACCAGGTACGGTGTGTGATTTGACTTACGATTATTTTTTTTCGTAAGAAGGTTAGTAAAAACAGGCCCTAGACTGCTGTGCCATCAAAGAGAAAGCAGATCGTGTGCGTTAGGCTGGCATGGTCAGTGGTGATTTTTCTCAACAATTTAATGAAAGATCTTGTGGGCACCTGTTAACAATTATTTCTAATTAGACAACGACGCTTTCCATGTAACATGATGTAACCCAATGCTTGAAAACGAGGCCCATGGCGTCGTTTTGAGTGGCGTTGAAAATCGGGCGGCGCGCCAACCATCTAATTACGTTTGTAAACGTCTGGAAGCATTATTTAACGATGAATCAAATAAAAAAATTACATTGAAATGAGACCATTTTTTATCTATTTATTATTATTATTATTATTATCATTAATCGAAACTAATAAGGACACACATAGTTTGACATCGAGTCCACTTACTTCGATATTTCTAAATTGAGGTTTCTTTTTTAATGCGACTCGACACCTTTTATAACCTATTATCAACCAAACCTGGGATAAACTGTATAATTTCATGATAGAATCAGATGGAATAGAGAACCTTGGGTTCGAGCCCAGTGCAGACACGGCTGATACTGATATAACGATCAAAGATCCGCCACATGCTTTCAGCGATCCAGAAGAACAGGGTGTTAAAATACTGAGGGACAAAAACACTACTGTAAGAAGACGTAAGTTACTTTTCATTCATTTGGCAACATCAATACTTTACATAAACATCAAATATAGGCTAAATTTGTATTTTTCAAAAAAAATAATGGCCAATGAAAGACGACGTGTGAAGGTTTAAAGATTTTATTTGATTATTTTGAAAAAAAAAGGTTTCATGCCAAAATAATAAATTAAAATATAGTAAACTAGAGTTTTTTGTAAACATGTATAATTATAACGGTTCCATTTGAAAACAGACAAAACGGTTAATAAAAATATTGCATTCGGTTCAAAATGATAAAAAATATAATTAGATCTAGAATTTAGAACACATCTGGTGGATCTCGCCTGCCCTAACAATCGTCCGACAAATCAAATGACTTTCTTACACTGAAAAGGCAGTTTAGACGTCTGCCATTCTCCAAAAAATGTGTCAATTCTTTTCAAAATAAAGTAACACTAACTTCGTTATCAAGCCGTATCTTCGCCTTCTATGTTAAATGGCTATAGGCAACGACATGATTTTGTTCTATTTACCCAGTAATATATCTTTTGCAAAATAGCGTCTGTTATTAAGTATCCTCGTAAAATATTGTATTATTTCAGACCATAGTGAGATCCCAAAGTCCTCGACAAAACGCGCAAAAACAGAACATGACGTCATCATTGAGGAAGATTATGACGTAAGCACTGAGCTAAAGAAACTACAGCGACCATCAAACAAGAAAACGACAAATGTAGCACGACGTACGTCATTTTATCTTATAACTATACAAATATCCGTATGATAACATCTCGTATGATATTTTTTTATGATATCACATAGTTATTTTTAGAACAAAGATATAATGCGGTTATTTTTAGAAACTTGTATATCTGTTAGAAACATCGATGAAAACAAGACAAATAGAGGTCATAAGATAAATAGAATACATAATTAGTGTATTGTATGAAAAAAATATCTAACTCGGTTGTGAGAATTGATAATTGTCTCGGCAGAGCCTCGACAATTTTCAATTCTCTCAACCTTGTTAGATATTTTATTTCATATAATACACTTAGTATGTATTATATATTTATTAATTTACTGTGATATGCAACACGAGATATATTTTCGCAAGCCAATGGTGGTGCGTACTACGCGTCTTTTATATCGTTGTCGCCACTCTTGGATAGCGAGGGCGCGCGAGAAATGAATATAGATCTGTTTTCATCAAACAAACGAATTACTTACATAGTCATATTAGGCCCAATAAGACTTAAAATATACATATAGAGGATATTGAATGAGTGGTCATGGAATACCATATTTAACAAACGAGTCATCTATAAACAGATAAAAAAGCGGCTGCGCCAAGTTTTTATCTGTTTATAGAGGAATGAAGAGAAGAATGAATTAAACTTTGTTCGATTCCTTCGGAACGAAATGTTCTACACCGATAAAACATAGGACTTTGCCGGATATAGCCGCGATTTGAGGGCAGAAAAATCTAAACGATAAAGTTTGATAAAAGTTACAGAATCGCGTAAAGGAGATCTCAATCTAGGTCTACAGCTAGTTAGTTTGTCTGGGAAAATTCGTATTGAAGAGCAAATTAGGTCCGAATGTGTATATTTCTCATCTAAGCAAGGCTTTATACATGTGACGTCATGATCGACGTTGCCATGCAATCTTGTGCTTAAATGACGCGCTTTCAAGAAACAATCCTACAATTTCCGTACTTCGTGTCATTTTGCATTAAAGGAATAGGATAACCGTTTTTAATTTTCGTGTAAGGTAAACAAATGCTTGATTTATTGAACATCAAACGCTATATTTTCTTTCGTAGCCCCAACACTCGTGAAAACCTATAAACAAAAAGCCTATCGATCTTAAGGTAGTGGACCCGTAATAGCTCCAAAACATTAGGGAAATTATGAACTTTCACAATGTCAACCGCGGTTTCCTAATGAAAATCATTTAGGAAACCTCTGTTAACACTGTAAAAGTTCATTACTTTCGAAACGTTAAGGAGCTATTACGGGTCCACTACCTTAAGCTGAAAAAGAGACAAAATAATCCCCGTCTCGCTTTTTTTTCTTTTTCGTTTCCCCCTGTATCGCAAACGGTTATGAGTAAGATCATCAGTAATATGGACATTCAATTCATCTTCTCTTCATTTCTCTTCTGCGAAACCATTAAGGTGTCGCCCACCTAGTAGATGACGAGTTTAATAAATAAGGTATTTTATGAGCACAAATTTTATATCATATTTATAATATGACCTGAATTTTTGCGAAAAATCGTAAAAAATCTTGAAATTCAACGTTTCAATTTTCCGCGAAACTTATAACGCCGTTTAAAAATGACGCCACAAAACATAGATTATGACGTCATTTTCGCGATTACAAAATACCGTTGCTATTCGCTTTTAGCTCATTTGCATACTTATTCCACTAGTGTAATAACACCCGTGTAATATCAAAAATATTCAACGGGGTTATTTCACTTCGGCAACGTAGATCATATTATAAGTGTTGTTAATCTATATAAATGTTTTACTCTGTGCTTTGCCCTTCTAGTATTTTGTGTTTTTCTAGTCGTCGATTTTCTATATAAATTTCACACTGCCCCTCGTACATACAGGAAAAATCAAATATCCTTTCATAGTTATCCACTTCAAAATGCCCCCCCCCCCCCTTTCAATAATTTATTTTGGGCTAATTACACCAAATGAAAACAAGTGCAAGATACACCCAGGGTGCGATTTTTTTAGATTAAGAATTTTAACATTTCTTAAAGTTTTTTAACGGGATATCTCGCGCAAATCAAATGAAAATATACGGCGTATCCCTGGTAGGGTAGATTTTGGTCTTATAATTTGAAAAAAAAATATCTTAATGAATCGTGTCCAATCCTATTTTCAGATCACACTGAAGTGTTACGCAAGCGTACAAGTATAACAAAAGTATCAACTGTTCATGAAGCCGGCGTTCAAGTAGCGACTCGTAGATCCCTCTCTAGAGGTACGTGTGAAGCGTAATTTGGATCGAGGTAACATGGCATCGCTTATTGTTAGAACATTTCGATAGCTTTCAATTACACTTAAACTTGTATTCAGCGACCGCCAGGTGGACCATTATACGGTCGTTTATGGAAATGGTCGGTTAATACATTATTTTATGATTATTTCGACGGATTATTTAATTCGCATACAGTCAAACCTGTCTTAAGCAAGCACCCAAGGGACATTCAAAAAGCGTTTGCTTAAGACAGGTGCTTGCTTAATACAGGTCAATTTCAGTGTAATTGGTTCATTTTGGAACTCCTTGGCCGCTTGCTTAATACAGGTTGCTTGCTGAATACAGATGGCCGCTAAGACAGGTTTGACTGTATATTGAACGTCTCGTATTTCTTATTTAAACCTATGATGATCGAACCCAATAAAATCGTCTCATTGAGACGACTCTATTGGGTTCCAACATCAAAGATTCAACAACAAAAATAAAACCCCAAAAATCCATGTAAAATGTCCAGTTTCTGAAATTTTGCCTACGATGAAGGAACTTTTTAAGAAAGTCGCTTTCTAAAAGTAATCGCTAAATAAAGGTGGTCGCTCGAGTAATGTCGACTGTAAATCAATGTTTAAATGGCGCGTTATTTTCTGATCACAAATTGTATTTGCAACTTCTTTCCATTACGCAAGATGAAATCTTAATCTGAAATTCATTTACACTCGATATTTCAACTGGAATTTCGCGATTTAATCTTTATGACCACATGTTTGTTTGTTTGTTTGTTTGTTTGTTTGTTTGTTTGTTTGTTTGTTTGTTTGTTTGTTTGTTTGTTTGTTTGTTTGTTTGTGTTTTATATTATTATTTACGGGAAAACTAAGCCCCCTTATCACACACAAATAGAAAGTATATATCGCCATTGCACTGTTGATATTTTGGATATATTTAGCAACATCGTGAAATTGGCAAGATGTATCATTTTTGAATGATTTTTAAATGAAATTGAATCAGTAGAGAGCTAGTTTTGATTGAAATAAAAGGGAGGTAATCCTATATCGCTGATTTTGTTCAGGACGGACAAAATTAGCAATATTTGTTACCTCCCTTTAATGAAATAAGAATTCATGTTCATAGCTTCCTTTTTCAAGCACCGAACAGACGCTAATAATTTCACTTATGTCCGTGAAATATCGATTTTCTCCTAGTTTCATTCATTTTGATATAGTTGTTGAACTTTTGTTGAACTCATTTTTTGTGAGTTTGAGCGATTTAGAATGGTTTCGAGCGAGGTGAATGTCAATTTCACGATTTTACTAACTGTAGTAAGTAGTAGAATGCATGTGAATGAAGAAACATTTAATCGATTTCTTAACATTTCAGAGGGATCGAAAGCACAGCGATTTTCGAGACTACAATATCTTGGAGAGGATGCGGACACTTCTTCACCCTTTTTGAAATGTAAGTTTAAGGTAGAGGACCCGTAATAGTTCTGCGATGTTTCTGAAGTAATAATTTTAACAGTGTTAACCGAGGTTTCCAAATGATTTTCATTTAGAAACCTCGGTTTGCATTGTGAAACCTACATTTAAATCGGAGACATGTTTTCCGAAATGTTGCGGAACTATTAGGGGTCCACTACCTTAAAATGGAACATATATACGGTTCAATCAAAATATAGCCGCGGCAATAGCGCAGTTGGTAGCGCACCGGACTTCTAATCCAGGGGTCTATATTCGCACGGGTTCGATCCCCGGCCGCGGCACTTATCCTTTCCGACAGTTATCTTCCACCAATGGGTAGAAAATCGTAAATCTATGTGGAATAGCAACTGGAGGCTAGGAAAGGGATGTGGTGGTAGTACTGGTGTGAGAAATACCAGGAATCCATCGTTAGGTGCTCCAGTCGTCGCGATATAACTGAGAGATTGTTGAAAGCGACGTAAAACCCCAATTCAAATCAAATCAAACTAATCAAAATTTCTTTACAGTTATATTCCAATCAAAATTTCACCAACCACAGAATAATTTTTGCAAAGTTTAAATGATATTGGACCAGTTCAGTGATTTAGGAGGAGGTGCAGTCGTTTGAGTAGTTGTAAATACTATTAAACAATCGAAACATAATTACAGATTAAAGACGACATGTCTCTTAAGACATTATTTAGAATAAACAAACAGCAACAAAAAATTAACACAAATGGCTCAGACCGAAACAACCACAATGAAAAACTCACAACTTATTTTTCGAAATTGTTCATCGGTTTGACTACACGTCGGATATTTTTCGTCAAATTTATGCTTCCTATCGGAACGAATTTTCTGATTGGTCAATCGAATATATGATTAACATTGACGGTCTGTCACACATACAAGAGTAAATGGAATGTTTGTGATATTACCCGAGTGTTATTACACTAGAGAAATAACATTGCAAAGGAGCTTATGGCTTTTATCTTATAACTCTATAAATATCAGTGTGATTACATCCTATTTGATTTTTTTTTATTTTTTTTTTTTTGATATCACAAGGGTATTTTAGAACAATTATATGATGCGGTTATTTATAGGAACTTTCAGTTCTGTTAGAAACCAATGAAAACAAACCAAATAGAGATAATAAGATAAATATAAAACGTACTTGGTGTATTGTATAAAAAATATTTAACTCGGTTGTGGATTTGATACTCGTCTTGGCAGAGACTCTACAATTATCAATACCCTTAACCTCGTTAGAATGTATTTTCATACAAAACACTACGTACGTATTATGTATATTGCAACGCTGTTTTGTTACCCTAAAAATAAAGTCTCCATGGCTGTGATGACGTCATTTTACAAACGGTGTCATATGTTTCGCTGAAAATATAAATCAAATGAGCCTGTGTGTGACATTTCTAACAATTTAACATGTGTATGAAGGGCTACAGTAACCACCCTTTACTGCCCCCTAGTATAACTAGAACTGCACAGAGCGGACTTATACTCCCCACAAGCAATTTGTCAAAATGCAAGTGCTATTAGTGCAGGACGTGTTTGTAACAACAAGATGATGTTACTTACCAAATTTGGTAAATTTGGTATCTCCCCTTATGGTTACTGAGTTTTAAATTTTGACTACTTCCCCCCCCCCCCCTTCCTCCTTAAAAGGTTCAAAGTGGCATAACTCTGAAACTAATAACTGGATCAGGATAAAAAGTGCAGGTGCACAACTTCATAGGATGGGAAACAACCTGATAAAATTTCAGTAAAATTGGTCTAAAACAATGGGAGGAGAAGAGGACATAAAATTATACCCCCTCCTAAAAAGTTCAAAGGGCATAACTCTCAAATTTTAAAGAATGGATCAGGATAAAAATTGCAGGTGCACAACTTCATATGATAGGAAACAACCTGATAAAATTTCAGCAAAATTGGTCCAAAACTGTGGGAGGAGAAGAGGACACAAAATTATGTCTACGGACGGACGGACGGACGGACGGAAACTTTATTCCAGTATATCCCCCCATAACTTCGTTGTTGGGGGTATAATTAGATGTTTGCCTGACTTTCTAAAGACACTTTTGGACCTTAACTTTCTACAAAGCGCAAGGTGAAACCCTTGTCAGACTGTGCAGATGCACAGGCTGGCCAGAGCATTTGCTTGGCGTAAATTTGAAATTGTTAGAAATTTCACGCACAGGCTCAAATAATATCAGTAGATCTACAGTGTTCATTTTTTACAAAAATAATCGTGTCGTAATACAATAAAATATCAAAATTTGTGTATATGAATTTCCAAATGTATCAAAATTCGCGTTTTTATTTCTTTATAGATGACTCGTTTAATAAATTTGGTATTACATGAATAATGAGCCTATTTGATATCTTCATTATTTTATCTTCCTGATCAAAGTGAGGTCTTAAAGTCATCGACTAAGGGACCTCGCCGTGACCACATGTTTAATTGGTCAATTGAATATATAATAGACATTGACACAGCCGATTGATAAGTGTCTAGATAATAACTTTTATAATTAACTTCTTTTATATTCCAGGTCGTCATAGTACTGAGTTTCTTAATAAGAAAGCTTTGCTGATGAGTAAGTAAACAAATCTCACAAATCCGACAGTATTCTATGTGTGTTTTTTTGTATCAACTAAACGTTTTTGTAAAATCGATTGAAAAAGCCTTGTTAGAAAACGTTGCAACAATTTACTTGCTTCGTCTCGGTTTGATGAAAAAACAACTTATTTCCAGTAAGGAAATCTTTCTGGTGAATGGTATGTATGCTATACGCCGAATTTGGCAACAAATTTGTCTTATTTATCTATAGATCCATCAATTATAACTTTTATTGATTAAAACAAATGGAACACCTGTAGACTCCGTTAGGAAAATATTGGATCGAAATTTCAAAATGGGGAAGATTGTTCATTTAATAATTTGAAACTCTGTATTTACATTTATATAGCGAAACGTTTCGTTTTACATATTCGATTTTGTGTTTTCGAAAAATGCGTCACAAATATTTCTGTACTTTTAGGCGAATCTTCAAAGCTTCTGGTGGATTTCACTAGCTCGAAACAGTCAAAACAACATATAAGTACCAAGGATTTACAACGTGCAAAGAAATGTTTGGAACTCAAACATATAGTTTTGATAGCCGGGCGTAGGGGGAGCGGTAAGACACACATAGCTATGAAGATGGCCGAATCAGTGTCAGCGTCGGAACATGCCTTCACACCGATAGTTATCAGTAATATTGATGATTGGCGCCTCTTAGTAGAGTCCAGGAGAAATGAAATAATAGTTGCCGATGACTTTTTGGGGAACTTTGGTTTTGTGGAAAATGCTGCGGATGAGATCCAGACAGTTTGGAACAATTTACAATATCTGGTTGACCAAAAAAAGATATATCTTATTTTAACATGTGAAACATCACATTTAGATCTACTTAGACAATCAAAGAAATACCCTTTCTTTGAAACGTTTCAGTCTCGTGAAAGCATAATTGAATTAGACGAAGATAAGCATGAACTTACTAAGGACGAAAAAAATAAATTTATGAAAGTAATTGGTAACCGATTACATAGCTCATTCAAATCGTCAGGAATGGAAGATTATTCAACACTGCGTTCGAATATAAAAGGCTTTCCACTTCTTTGTCAGTTAGTTGCTATGGGCGCTAGTACCGAAGATTTGCATGACTCCCCAGACAAGTTTATCGAGGAGCATCTAAACAAGATGTTTAATTCAGAAATCAAGCTTTACATAACCCTAGTCTTGCTGTTAGTATTTGACGGGAAACTGAATGTTTCTAAATATAAACCACATGAAAGGAACATTTTAGATAAAGTTGCATCACTACTCGATGTTGATGAGGGAGTTATTAATGATTCAACCCTAAAGGTGGTTGCAAAATCGTCGGATGATAATTACATCTCAAAAGTAAAAGGCTCTGGGAAATACAGAATTTCTAGTAAATTTCTTATCGAGAGTCTTGCAAGACACCTACTTAAGAAATGCGGCGACGATGCACTCAGAATTCTACCATTAACAGTTATTGTAGAACTGGAACTGGGCCAGAAGAATGAAGTAGAAGATAATAAAATGGAATTAGCATTTTGTGGCTACCAAATCACAAGTCAACAATACAAAGTTTTAGTGGACAGATTCAAGGACCTCCTATCAACTAATGAACCGGATCTTTCCATAATGGCCAGTTGTGTGGCCTGGAATGACGAAACTTTCGTAGACATGGCGCTGACCGTGTTTGGTGTTGACAACTTTCTGGTCAGGAAATCAAACAATGAAACTCTTCTCACAGCATTATCACGTTACAACAAACATTGTGCATTAAAATGTATACTTGTATTCATGTCAGAATTTCGGCCAGACCTTATCAAAGACAACCAGGAACAAATAGGTCAGGCACTAGTCGTCGCTTGTAAATACAGTCATTTAAAATCCGTTGAACTGCTAACAAAATGTTGTGATATGAACCACGATGAAATGATGATTGCCGCTGCTGAATGTGGAGACAAAAACTTGATTGATTTTTTAGTTAAAAGAGGAGCATCTTTCATAGACAAAAAGGGTAGAGTAATCGACATACTCTCTCATTACGGTCATGTTGACATTATCAAAAAGTATCTTGAGGGCGGAAACAATATGTCAACCTTAAACAAAAGAGGACATAAAGGCAATACAATATTACATAGTGCAGTCAAGTCTACGAACACTAAATTTGTTGAATACTTAATAAACATGGGTGCCGATCCCGAGGTCGTAAACAGAGACGGTCGTACCGTCCTTCACGTCGCTTGTATGTATGGAAGAATAGATACTGTGAAAACATTGTGTGCCCTAAAACCACAAATCGTTCAGCACAGAGACAATAACGGTTTTAATGCCGTTCATTTTGCTGCAAGAGAAGGCCATCTTGACGTTATACGTATCCTTATGGATCAAAATGTTCCTGGAAATGTTAAAGTGACGGGAAGCAATACAGTTCTTCATCTAGCCGCGTACAATGGTCACACAGATGTGTTGGTTTATCTCTTGAAGAAGTACTCTGATCTTATACAGGCCCAAAATAACGAATCATTTACGGCTCCTCAAACTGCAGCAAGAATGGGACATGTTCATACTCTACAGGCATGTATTGACAATGGGATAAGTCCAGAGTTCAAAACTGTCGATGGCAGATCATTCCTGCATCTTGCCGCTTTTAATGCGAGGTTCGCATTAGTAAAGTATCTGTGTTCGTACTATCCATACTTAATAGAACATACAGACGCAGATGGAAATACTTTTGCCCATGATGCAGCTGCGAGTGGCGATGTACACATGGTCAATTTTATTCTACAAAGTTATATTAGTATAAAATCCCTCAGTAAAGATGGCTGCACTATTTTGCATGATGCATGCTACTATGGTCGACTTGAAGTTAGCCGATATCTGGTTGAACATTGTCCTGATCTTCTCCATATGAAAACTACAAGTGGATACACACCAAGTCACGGCGCTTCTCTCGGGGGCTTTGTTGAACTGTTTAAGTTTTTGGTATCGTCGGGCGCTGATCCATTAGCTCTCTCTAACGATGATAGTACTGCTCTACACGAGGCTGCATTCAGTGGAAAATTTGAAATGGTAAAATATCTTTCCGAAACGTTCCCAGAATTGTTGATGAAGAGAAACAAAATGGACTACACGCCAACGCACTTCGCTGCACAGGAAGGCCACGTAATAATACTGTCTTTCTTGATGACTCTTGTAAACCAGTCCACCATAGAAACAAAGGAACATCAAACACTTCTGCATACCGCTGCGTATAACAATAGATTTGAAGCCGTGAAATACCTTTGTGACAATTATCCAAGCCTTATTTCAAAGCAAGATAGCACAGGAGCTACTGCGCTTCACTATGCCGCTAGGGGAGGTAATATTGATATTTGTGACCATCTGATCAGTAAGGTTGATGACCCTTCCATAAAGACAAACAGCGGTAGCACGATTCTCCATCTAGCCTGTTATGATGGGCATTTCAATCTAGCTAAGCATATTTGTGAACTCTACCCGTCAATGGTCGAAGAGATTGACGAAACTGGTCATAATGCAGCTCATTATGCCGCAGGCAGTGGTTCCGTCGAACTCCTGAAATTCGTACTCAGTTGCGGTGTTGATCCATTGTCGCGGACTGATAACGGTAGCACAATACTTCTGAAAGCGGCCTATAATGGAAGAAAAGACGTTGTTGGATACGTCTGTGCTCGATATCCTGAAATGATTCGGATAACGGATAACTTTGGGTGTAATCTCGCTCATTACGCAGTATGTGGGGGTAACATGGAAGTTTTGCTTCTCGGTATAAGTGGCTTTAATGGATCTATTGACCCTTTAAGCGTAACAAGTGATGGCCACAGCCTGTTGCACATTGCTGCATTCCATGGACAAACTCTCATTGTGAAATATCTTTGTGAAAACTTTCCTGAACTTCGACTAAAGAAGGATAACGCTGGCTTGAGCCCTGAGCACTACGCACATGAAGGTCAACAAGAAAATGTTTTTAAGTATCTGGTGTCTTTGAACAGGAAACCTGTGCCTACCAAGTTAACACCAGCAGACGATAGCTTAGAAGAAGAAGACGGAAGTAAGTGTCAGCCATGTTGTGACTGTATGACCACGTGTATCCGATGTCGATGTACACGAGAGTACGCACTGAATGTTGTCCACGGAATATGGCGGAGAGTTGTCGGATGTATGTGCTTTTTTAGGCGAAGCTAAATGAGTAATTTCAGCTCATTGCAGCAATATTACATTTCACTCTTACATTTTTTGCTCGGGTGAGTGCACTTTCTTCTATAACCAGTGCAAATAGATATAGATAAAAGACTGAAGGTCATGAGTGATGTTTGATAACTTTAACAAAAAAAAAAGTGAAAAAAAAACGCGAAACCTATGCATTAGCAGCAGGATAATGTAGCCTTCATCTTTTGAAAATAGATTCTTATATATGCAAAGCAGATTCATGCGAGATTGTTATTAGGTTTTTGTTTCATAACTCCACGAATTCAAGAATTGTTCTTTTTATAGTTTATAATTTAATATCACGAAGCAAGAATGTATAGATTTCTTCAAAATGAGAAGAGTTTCAATGGAACTACCTTGCGGTAAATAAAACCAATTTTCAAGCCAGTTAGAATGCAAGCATCTTAATGGACGGAACTAAAATTTTATTATTTAAGAATGGGAGACGGTTCTATTGAACGCTTTGCCCAAATCCAGGTATCTGGACGAAAATATCCCTTGAGCATTATTTTAGACAAGATTTAGCAGTTTTCCCTTCCAACTTTTCCACAAATTTAGTAATCGAATGTTGTACTTATTTTGCCACCATCCCCCACCCCTTCGAATAAGAAGTGGTATATTGCTTTGCACTTGTCTGTCGGTCGGTCCGTCGGTCGGTAGGTCCGTCTGTCGGTCCGTCCGTAGACCTTTTCTTTGTCCGGAGCATATTTGAAGAGTATTTATAGCTAGAATCATGAAACTTCACAGGTGGATAGAAGTGTAGACCACAAGAACCGTAACTATACTCATCATATTTTTTTAGTTATTTCCCTTTGTTGATTGGTTAAGAAAAGGCCTTAGACCTGCATTTGTTGGGGGTATAAATGTTTTACAAATATTTCTGAATTTCATCAGTTTAAATCGATTTCACCAATTTTATTCCCCTTTTCCGTACAAGCTACCCTTATTTACCATATAAAATTGGTTTGATACTTCTTAAGAGGCTTCTGCAACTGTCTTTAGTTATGACAATTCGACGTCTTTCGTTTATCTACATACTCAAAAATGTTTCTATGTAAAATTGCATTCCATTGAACGAAAATATTGATTAAAAAAACGTTTTCAGAAATGTTTATATCAGAGAGCACCCCTCCCCCGCGAACGTTTTCATTTTAAACGCAGGCCGGTTACATATGGTTAAATTATTCTTTATAAAGACTTTGATTGTTATTGCGGGGCTAAAACGCAAATTTAGGCAGTTTTTTTCTGTTAAATCTTGTATCTGGTTTAATTATTATTATTATTGTTGTTGTTGTTGTTTTCACGCACCAGTACAACTTTTTCATTCCATATTACACAGCCGATTAGCGAAATGATTCAAGTACAACAAGAACCATGTCGGACATGGTCCTACCCCACCACCAAAGCTTGATGATAAACTGAAGCCTTATCAAAGGGCTATAACTCCAAAATCATGCAAGCAAGAGTTGCAGTTCTTGTGCACTGCACTTCTCTTCCATGAGATCTATCCACCTATAAAGTTTCAAGTTGATAGCTTTTTTAACTTTAGGAGATGTGTCCTAGATAAGTTTAGTGACGAAGTGACGAAATAACGGAGGGACTACTATATCCTTTTCGCCGAACGGCTGGGAATAATAAACATTGTTAGAAAACCCGGAAAAGATTTTTTTTCTTTATTTTTCCTTTTTTTAAAGGTATATTTAGTGAAAATGTGAAAAGTTACCACTGTCATATCTCATAAATGTTGTTTTTGGAGATATTTATTTGTAGTAAGGTAATACCAACCATAACTGTCAAGGAAGATAACTTTAGAAACACTTTTATAATAACGAAATCTTTCCGAATGCAGTGCAATTGTCTCCATTTGAAAAAAGGCGCATTTTCAGGCGAAATTTCAAAATGCCATTACTTTCATTTCTTTTAATTAATATTTTTTCCATAATCTTTTATTGAGTTGTAAAATTGGGTCAATTTTGATATTGAATAAATGAACCAAATTCCACTTTGAACGTAAGGGAAGGTACAAGTATTATATAGTTACACCGTAAAATATGCTAACTAAACGATATTTCAGTTCTTTTCTTTTTAGCTCGGCTTTTTTCGGAGAAAACCCGAGGTATTGCATTAGCCTTGGTGTCGCCGATGTCGTCGTCATTGTATTCAGTCAAGGTCAAGGTCTTTTTTAAGGTCAAATTTGTTTTAAAAAAATGCATAAACTTTGACATCTTGTGATGATTTTTGAACGGTAAATGAAATGGCCTTCATATTTCACATGATGATTGCCTTTGACAAGGTTTTCCGTTGATCAAGGTCATCAGTCAAGGTCAATGACATTTGTCAAAGTTAAATTTGTGAAAAAATGCGAAAAATTTTACATTGGCCATTACCTTTGAATGGTACATGAAAAGGCCTTCATATTTCACATGGTGATTGCCTGTGATAAGGCCTTTCTGTTGGTCTCAAGTTAAAGTTCATCGGTCAAGGTCAAGGTCATTTTTTCACGGTCAAATTTCTGGAAAAAATACAAAAACTTTGACTATTTTGTGTTATCTCTGGTTCTACTGAGGGCATTCACTTGAAACTTGGCACACACATTCACCATCAAAAGAGCAGCATTTTCTAGTAAGGGGGAAGCAGAAGCATTTACAGCAAATTATGCCCCTTTTTCTATTAAGGTTTTTTTCCATCAATCACTTACAGTCGAGCGTAGGCACCTGTAAATGGTACTCTTGTTTTACTTCCTCATTACCCTTATAAGGTAATATAGCAAGTTATAAAGAGAAAGAACGCATCATTTCTGTTCCTCGCAAGTCAGGGTCCTTTCATCGCTTTGTTTTGGCAAACAAAATGGATCGAAAGTCTTCTTTTAGTCATACACGCATAAATTTTGAAGGAAACCTTTCACTAACGGGTACACGTTTAAAAATGAATATATACGTTTAAACTTTAGATTTCACGGTTTTAATTTAAAATCTATACGAGCATTCCAAACGAGAGAACGCCCATAAATTTAAAGTGAAATCAGATTGATCGATACTAATAAGGAAGGGACGCGCGTCAAATGTGTTGAAAAATCATACCTAAATTTTAGGAGCGCACGTCCATAATAAGGACGTGCAGCCTTAATATTTTAAGATGCGTCAATATTTAACGCTGTACGTTTATATATAAGCATACGAGGGGTGTTCACGAAGTTCGTGGACTTTCTTTTTATCTCGAAGACTGGTCAACGGAAATCATCAGAATTAGCATGTGATGAATAATCATGCATTAAGGAGTTAATATGCAACATTTTATCCCATTTACTCATATCCGTGCAAAGGGCGTTGCCATGGAGACATACATTACGTCAAGCGGTGCACAGGCTAATTTTCATGTTTTTCACGTTTTTCATTTTGACACTTTAACACAAATTATTTTACCAACACCCGAATAAATTTCTTACAATTTCGCCTGTGTTTCAATACAAGACAATGATATATCAGGACAACTTTGATTTTTTGAACCACGTTTCGTTCCATTACTAAAGTACCCTGATCAACGTAAGTTGTAGATAGAACGCAGCCACCAGGACGTCAGAAAGACAACGCCGGGTTGCGTTCAGTGACAGAAATTGATACTTGGTGAGAGAGGGTGATCGAAAAGATTGTCATTAACACATAGTTAAGCACCACAACATAACTTTTTACACAAAAAAGGTACTCAACAACCAAATGTATTAACACGATTGTTAGAAAACTTTATTTTGGCAACAAATGAAGGACAAGTACAAAATGTTTATAAAAACTGTAATTTAATTACAAGATAGAATGTTAGGGCATTCAGAAAGCTGGCGATAACTTTTCATGGCGCTATAACCTGGATATTTATGATATAATTGCATTTGTAGCAAATATATGTGGGGAATTGAAATTTGGGATGATGTCATTGAAAAACTTTCAAGTCCAGTCTGCGTTTTGATTATCTCGACGTCAACGACATACGTTATAAACCTGCGATGTGCGCCGCTTGGCGCATGGTGCTTATATTTAGTCGCTATTACAATGCTCTCTGTTCGGCGTCACTTCTAAAATTCTGGTGTTTTTGAAAAGGAAATAAAGCTTTATAAGATAAAATGGTTTATATTTTTAAGATTTAAGTAGTCTGTGAAATACGGCGTCAGTCCACGAACTTATGAAACACCCCTCGTACTTTGAGTAGACTTACAAATCTTGCGGTACACCATACATTGTTGGGGAAGGAACAAAATAAAATCAGATTCCTGGGATTGTGAGGATACATGGTACCGGATATCTGATTCTTTATTTGTCCGTTTAAGGTAGTGGACCATTAAAAATTCCGTAAAATTTCGGAACGCATGAGCTTTGATAATATTGACTGAGATTTCCTATTGAAAATCATAAGGAAACCTCGGCTGACAGAGTTAAATTTTTTTTATCCCAAGACGTTGCAGAACAATTACTACCTAACTACCTTAACGCATTCCAATACTCCTACTGTTTTCTATTACAATTTACTGTAATATAAATATATAACACGTACTTAGTGTTTTGTATGAGAAAAAATATCTAACGAGGTTAGGAGAATTGATCATTGTCGAGGCTCTGCCGAGACAATTATCAATTCTCACAACCGAGTTAGATATTTTTTCATACAATATACTTAGTACGTATTATATTTATCTTATAACCTCTTTTTGTTTTGTTTTCGTCGATGTTTCTAACTGAAATGCAAGTTTATAAAATTAACCGCATGATATCATTGTTCTAAAAATAACTATGTGATATCATAAAAAATATTATACGGGATGTTATCACACGGATATTTGTATAGTTATAAGATAATTCTTTTTATAGTCCGTTTGACTTCTATATGGACCAACATTTTCATCAATTACATAAAAATACTTTGAATGAAAGATTTGTATGTGATAAAATCTCAATTTCAGCTTAATATCATTTCAAAAAATATTTTTTGGGGAATTAAATGATTTCAAAATAATAGTTTTGTCTATCTAGTTAATAATTATATTTTCGCATTTTCCGCTTTTAAACACGAGGGGTAAGAAAATAAAAACATAGAGTAAAAAGACATGGTTTTATACTAAACATTTGAGAGATGAAATGGCCATTATTCCTCATTTGGACATGCTAATTAGCATATCAACGGTCGTGTCATCTTAAACTTTAATATCACGTGATTTTTACCGTTATTACTCGCCTTCTTATCAAGTTTTTTTCTTCGTTAAATAATGCTTTTTGATTGGTCTAAACATGTGAATATGGGGTTCGTCTCAGTATAGATAAAAACAATTATCAATTATCTGGTCATACGGTTTCTGAACAAAGATAGAGTATATTCAGATTTGATATCCAAAGCTTGTAAAAATCTTCGACAGACTTAATTTTATTAAAATACTACATTTTATACTAAAACAACTCGCTTAAAATCTTATATTTTTGACTCGGCCCCTCTGCAAATCAGTACTATTTTTAGTTATACGATTCGCTGTTCCGTTTGATACAGCGACAAGTAGGTATGAAAGGCTTGAAGTTAACATGTAGACGGACGGACAAAATCATTATTTTACATTCAAAAATTCTGAGAAACAAGATTCGTCATGGTATTCGGTCGAAAATATGATATGACAAGAAAAATATACGTTTCATTAATTCGTTTCTAGGATTTCGGCGAAATGTTGGTCCATATAGAAGTCAAGCGGACTATGGAATCAATCTCTTAACAAACATGTGTTTCGATGGGATTACGAATTGATGACTTTTCGCATAATTGATCATATAAACTTTAACGCAAATAACTTCCAGTCCTGGGCAGGTTAAAACCGAGTTATAAGGTTTGTTATACACTGCGCTCCCATGTAGTTATGGCCATCCTTTAACAAAAACAACAAAACGGAGTTCTCGTAAAATACCAGCAAATAACAATAAATAACCCGAATAACCTAAAGATAAGGAAAAATGAAAATGCCGTATGTTGGAAGATCTGGATACAAGCTGTTTGTATCTCGACGTTGAAGTTTCGAATTCACTTACGCATGCCCGATAAGAAATTCTTTGGTATGATTAATGTTTTCGATTGTCGAGAGGTAAAAGCTATCACGCTGGATGAGTACGGTATAGTTCGACGGTCAAAACTGCGAACCAACGAGAACGAGTATAAGGTTCAACGACTGTTTTGTAAGAAAATGCCAGGAGTCCATTGTTAGGTGCTCCATACCTCGAGATTATTCGGAACACCACTCGACCAATCTCTAGTTTAACCTCGGGTGTACATAGACGGACTATATTTAAAATTACGGGAAAACCTTGGTAAACTCAATGACGTCAGTTAAAATGGCGTTAGTCCTCGAACTGTGAGTGAAAACTTTCGACGTCGCAAACGCTACTCGTTTAAGTCACTGACGTGAAACCATCGTATCCTAATATAAATATCTTTAGATTCTTAAATAACGGCTGAAAAATCTTAATTTTTGACAATGATTAGTCATTCTCAAAAATTAAGATTGTTCAGCCATTATTAACTGTATAAGATATAAATCTTCAGTGCTAGGTTTTCTTACTCTGTTTCCGCCTAACAAAATGCACGGTTTTGTTGCATACCCATCCGCCTTACAGACATCCGAGGTCTGTTGCAGTTTACGAAAATGGCCGAGTGATGTTCTGAATGACCTCGAGATATGACGGAAATATTATTGAAAGCGCCCCCCCCCCCCAACAAACAAACAAAATGAACATTATTTCCGTTAGAAGTATATTTTTCTATAAGAGCACGTGTAAGGCCAAGTGAGGCTTATCAGAATTTGATCCAAGTGAACGTCAGACGTCATTATCAGGTCATTTGAACCAAACGAAACTGGCTTTCTCCTTTTTGACTATTTCTCAAAAATCTTAAGAAGTAATTGATTTCGTACGTTTTCTACGAACGTACTAGATGGTAAATGTTTTAGATATAATGAATGATAAGAATATCATTTGAAGAGAATAAAGGAAGGGTACAGGCGTCATGATAGCGCATCGATTAAGACGTTGTATAATTGTTATTTATCATATCATTTGAAAAGGGAAGGTTATATGACTTAATTTCTCGAAATCAATGAGTTAAATAGATAAAGTCACAAGATGGCCAATTTAACATGCGTTTTGAATAACATTTTGAGATAATAAAGGGAGGGGACAGACGTCATGAAAAGCGGATTAGATTTAAATGTGATTAAGGTCTACCTTAAGTTCAACAAGCTGGTGATAAATTTAACTATAATCTGATTACATGTTGTATAAATGTTACTTATGATAACACTAGAAAAGTGGAACGTTACATGACTAAATATTTTCAAAGGTGATTAGATCGCGTTTAATTTCTAAAACATCAAATGAAAAAGGGGTCTTGGCTGTTTTTTAACTTATCTAAAGGCCCGGTTCTACTGCCAAACGGACACAGCGGAAGGGTAAAATTTTAATCCGTTCTCATACGCTTGCTAAAAACTGATAATAGTGGCGTAAATTTTCAAAAACAGGGCGGAAAATATCGGACGCTTGAAGTATGAAGTCGGGATGTTGAGAGGATGTTCACCTGAAGCCTGGCGGATAAGAGCGGATGACAACTCAGACGGGATAACTGGGTGTAATTGTAACAGCGGGCAGAACGGATGCATAAAGCTTTGGACGTATACACAGCGTATGTTGGGCGATAACCAAACGGATATAGCGCATATCATTAGATTTTACACGATGGATATGCTTACATACTTAAATATCCGTGTTACTTCCATTTTGTATATTTTTCGTATACCTAATTATTCCGCCATATGTACATTTTCATTCAAGGCGGATAGGACTTCCGAGGATGCCTAACGGATGAGTTGAGAAAATAGCGGAAGTATGAGGGATGGTATCGACTATGTAGAGTTTGTTTCTCGTGATGTTTTGCATTTATTTCGTACATACCGGAAAGTTTATCCGCTCTACATGTTTTGTTCAGCTCAAAACTTTCTGCGCGGATGAAATCACAATGGACGGACGCTCAACGGACAGAGCGTATGAAAAGCGTTTTTACGTGGTAAGAAACAGATACACAGCGTCTTTTCAACAGATGTAAAAAAAATCATACATTTAGCATCCCTAATTCACCCGCAAGTGCAGTGTGACCGGGCCTAAACCAAATGTGTTTTCTATACGTGATATAACCATACCCCACTATATTAAAGCAGTATTGTGATATAATAGAAATTATAATATGACCTACGTCGCGGGAGTGAAATAAACCCGTTGAATATTTTTGATATTACACGGGTGTTATTACACTAGTGGAATAACTATGCAAATGAGCTCAGAACGAAAGCGACGCTATTTTGTTAGAGCTAAAATTACGTCATAATGTATTTATTGTGACGTCAGTTTTAAACGTCAGTTTTTAAATGTTTCGCGGAAAATTAAAATGTTGAATTTCAAGAATTTCGACGATTTTACGAAAAAATTCGGGTCAAATTATGAATAGAATATAATATTTGTGCTCATAAAATACAGAATTTATCAAACTCGTCATCTAAAAACAGATAAAAACTCGGCGCAGCCTCGTTTTTATCTGTTTATAGATGACTCGTTTAATAAATTCGGTATTCCATGACCACTCATTCAATATCCTCTATTTTTACAACAGATCGCTGCAATCAAGTCACATATTTATAACGAGAATACTGATCGCGTCTTTAATCTTCCACCATTTGTATAAAAAATCATTTTCAAAAATGGGAGACCTAAATGTTGTAACTACGGATTATATATGACGTAGTTCTCCTATATAATGTAACTGCTTCATATTTTAAAGCTGTAGTTATAAGGTTCAGGTCGCCCACAATATGCCTTGGATTTGTTGCTGCTGTTGTTTTTGTTGTTGTTTTAGTGTCTTGTTTCTTCTCCTTGGCCATACACTCTGTAGATAAATGGTCTTTGATATTCAGAGGGGCATGTGCCTTGACGGAGGTCATGGGGCGGGGACGGCGGTCCGGTAATTATATAAAATGTACGTACTTAGTGTTTTGTTTGAAAAAATATATTTAACGAGGTTTGGGGAATTGATAATTGTCGAGGCTCTGCCGAGACAATTATCAATTCCCACAACTGAGTTAGATATTTTTTCATACAGTACACTAAATATGTATTTCATTTTTCTTATAACCTCTATTTGCCTTGTTTTCGTCGATGTTTCTAACAAAATTCAAGTTCCTAAAATTCACCTCATTTTGTCATTGTTCTTAAAATATCCATGTGATATATGAAAAAAAGACAGAAAAAGTATTTTCAATGTTTATTAAATGAGGCCATAAACATAAATATCATCTATATCGAAAATAAAATTGATTCAATGTATCGGCCAATCTCTGATATTGTCCATATGTGACCAGGCATATTTTCAATCTACGACAACAAAGTTGTAACTCGAATACGCTATTGTGACTTGTGATTAAAGTACATCTGTACTGTATCTGTACATAAAACCATAAGAGGCAAGGTGACGTTTGAATGCATGTATTCCATCGTTTTAAAAACCTTTTTAGCAAGGATTTTTCAGGCGAGGAAAACCGAGGGTTCCATTTACCAATAGGGATCCTAAGTCAAATTCCGAACTCACTTCAAAGGAAAAATGTCCAACGGTATACTCACTATATAGCGCTGAGTCCGCAAGAACAACTAATTCCCAAGGTATAGATTACTACGCCCGATACCGCTTTGCAGACAGGCGTAACTCACGTTTTTGTAATTTAGTTGAGTTGATTGGCTTGCTATTAATCAGTCAATTTATCCATTCGACCATTCCGTCTAACAATCGTAGTAATGCAGTTTTTCTAGGGGCACAAGCTTGTCGGCTCTTTCTTTTACATTGAATTGTATGCCATAAAGAAGTTGGATTTTACTGTGGAGACACAAGAAATTGACAGGATCAATGTCCACCTTTTCCACAATATGGTCCAACCTATACTCATTCCCCATTATTAATCAAATTACAAACATGTTGATTTATCGTCTGCAACCTGTTCCAAATTGGCCCAGTCTAAAATTTTGTCGTCTGTTTAAGTGTTTAAGGATGGGACAAGACTTTTTTTCTAATTTAGATTTATCCATTACAAGACAACAAGTTTTTAGACAGGTCCAAATTGTAAGGGATTGCAGATTACAAACAATGTGTAGCAGAAAAGGGTAGATAATATTAGGGAGAAAGAATAAAGTGTTAGTTAGCAGCATTTTCTTCTTCTCCCTATTAGCAAGGTCATCAAATATAAAGCATATGTATCTTTAATACAGCAGTGACTTTGGAAGTGATAAGTATGAAAATATCTGGTATGCATGATAAGGACAAGGTGAATAATCAAGGTTATTTTCTAGAAAATTGACCTCGTATGTTGTTTAGTCTATTCAGTTCCCTCGCCTTCAGTACTATCAGTACTTTGATTTTAGCACAGCGTAAGGATATGCAAGCATTGCGTTGAACACACAAAGCACTTCGTGTCGCAAAAAAGTTGATGACGTATTTGACCTATTTTTGCTCGCGCATAAGCTTAAAAAGCTACGTAGTACACACGCTGTTCGGTTTTTTGGCTCGATTATCTTTTCCTAGGCAAATTCCAGGATACATGGTTGTTTCCTGCTAAACTAGGCCAAAAATGATCTAAATGTAATATACAGGGCTTGTGCTAGCTTTTTACATTAGGGAGTCATTGACCCCTTGATCATAAAATTCTGTGGGTCAAAACTTGTTTTGAAGGGGTCAAAATAGAGCAAAACATCAAACCTTATCAGTCTTTAAGTAATCTATATAACTGAAACAACATAAACAATAAAGTGTAGACACACTTTATTGTTTATGTTGTTTCAATTATATAGATCATTTGTAATAGTACAAAGAAAACAATTGATCAATAACAATATTTACTTTTGCTTAGGTTGCACCACTGGAAATTAAATGAGTTAAAATGACCCCCTACAGGAAATTTTTGAGGGTCAAAATGGGTATTTGGGGAGTCAAAACCCTGGTTTAAGGGTCAAACACGAGCCCTGATATACCTTTCAAATAAACCAATCTGTAACGTTAAAGTGCTAACCTGCTCGTAAGATCAGCAAAGATCCGATTTCATATCATAATGTTCACCGTTGGATGAAGAAGTGTAACGTCACTACATGCGACGTCACTACATTTTTACTTTGGGGGGGGGGGGGGGGGGCACATTTGAGAAAATTAGAAGTTTCAAAGAATTCGCTATAAACCTAGGTTTTCAATAAGCAAAAGAGGGATATTAAGTCTTGAACTTTGAAGTATGATCAATTCGTAATACGGGTTCTTGCCTGGGTATATGATAATTTATTTCCGGCAGTAAAACATGAAGTCAACCCTCGCCTACGACTTGGGTGACATCATTTATTTAAGCCGGGAATAAATCGTCGTATAAGCTGGCAAGAAACCGCATAACAAATACAGTGTATGGTAATTATACAAGATTGATTCAATATTATGCTGCTTTAGTTAGAACTTTTAGTCGCGTGATATTCTCTCTATCCTTAATCATAAGAAACACGCACATGAAAGCTACAAAATTACGTGTTTTAGATTAAGACTTACGGGTGAGTTAACGCACTCTTTGTGATGACATACCTTGTATTGAACAGAATCTTTTTAGGGACGCATACGAAAAAATAACGCCTGTAAAATGTACCTTCCATTTTGTCACAAAAGGAATAATACGTATAGCACCACAAACAAAAGACTTCAGATAACAATAACAAAGATAGTAAAAAGTCGGTGTCTTTGCATTGTAAACTCACCTACTTTTCAGTCTTGCGTGGTCCCTAAGAGTATGCTTGACGTGTAGATCCAGCGATTGCATATGTGCTCACACCAAGACTTACATTAACTAGTGTGAAACTTCCAAACTTTGGCGAATCGATTAGCTTTCGTTCGTCTAGAAAAATCAAGCATGTTTCACAATTGGCAACGATTTAAAAAAACTAAATTAATGCCTTTTTTCCGCCTCAAATGGTTTCTCTTCGTTCCATGCACATGTGAATTTGCTGGATTTACCTTTTTTAAAATCACTTGTTGACGGAATCTGATTCGTCCAAATAATGTTTTTCATACAAAGGTTTGAACTTGAGAGAATGTCGTCTACCTTGTTTATGTTTTTCACCTGCAGCTTGAATGTTTCTTTTAGCCTTTTTTGTTGATGCTTTCACGTTCACTAAATGTTGAGTAAAGTGGTTCATCCCTAACTCGTCTGTTTGAAAAAAGTCTGAAGGACTAGGACTCATTAATGTGTCAGATAACACTTGTGCTTGTAAACTTTGTCTTCGGTCTTTTTTCAATTTACTGATGTCAGATCTTACGTCATTTCCGGTACTACAATCTGTCACATCCGGAAGTGACATTTTACGCCTAATAGCGAAATATTCCTTTTCTAAATGTTTGTGTTTCTTGTCGTCCAGTCCTCGTAGGTTCTTGACTTTATTCCGAACTTCGTAAAGAATATTTCCTTCACTGTCAGGCCTTGGATTGATAATATCCATAATTAATCTATCCTTTTGATCCATTTGCTTGACCGAAAGAAAGACCGTGTTTAGTTTTTCATTATTCCCTCAACTTGCATGCAGAACAAGGGTATCTTTTCTCAGGTTTGTGTTATTCGAAAGCTAAAACATGCAGCTGAAAATAGAAAGTAGTAAACCCATGAAATTTACTTATAAATTATATGTAAAAATACATAGAAGGTGTTAAATTTGACTTTTATTAAATACTGCAATTGTAACGAGATCTTTCTTAAATGCTTCTTGGTGGTTTACCGAGAAATAACGGTAGCTTATCACTTGATAATATCACCGCAAAAGCAGTGAAATTATCAAAAATTTATACCCTGCTTTTGTGCATTTCACCCTATCTGACGTTATCTATGTGGGGCGAAATAAGTGACGTCACAATAAACGTCGCATAGAAATCACGTGCGAAATGATCCGCTTTACGAAAATATGCCCTAGAAATTTCACATATTGTCTAATTTTTGCATTACAGAAATAGAATAATCGTTTGTTTTTCGGGTAAGATCGATTAATATTTCGTTTCGTGAAACACAAAAGCTATATCTTCCCACTCGTTAAAATATAGCTTTTATTGTTCACTCAATGAAATATATATCGATCTTACAATCTTACAATGAAACAAACGATTATTCTCTATTTAATCATATATGAACATATTATGCAATTAGTAAATATAAATGAAATATTCTCGAAATAGAATTTCGCACAAATCTGCACATTGTATAATAAAAATGTGCTACTGGTTTAACCCTGTTTTTTAATATCGTTTGGGAAACAAATCCTTTCAACATAGATTAATCCCATTCGATTCTGCTTCCTGGAATATTCAACAGGGCGCACGCCGAATAAATAACCACTATCGAAAGCTGCTTCCGGGAATCGAACTCAGGACCTTTAGGACAAGAAGCCGACGCTCTCGTACGACCACGAGTCGCTATTTAGGACGATGGTGTGAATAAAACAATAAAGAAATCACGAAATCTAATTCTGGATTCAACTATCTATAGATTAATATAAAGTTAGTTAGTAACTCTTACACTTACTTGTACAGTTTATAATAACTTTTCCAATATAAAAATCAGTTATATGTAGAATATTCACAAATCATTAAATATGAATTGAATAAAAAAGCGAATCAATTGTTTCAAAAGAAATGAAAAGTCCAAATGCATGTGAATGAACGATTACAATTGAATAAGTAATTCATGATATAACAAGAAAAATATGATGTTTAAGGTTAACAGAATGTCAGCGCAAAACAATTGTAAGTGTCTATATCTTAATAGGCACTTACACTACTTTTGCGCCGATCCCTCGACATGTAAATCGTTAATCTCCTTATGTCTTTTACGAAACAGTGTGAAGTGTAAGCCAATATACTTTACCTTTTGACCTTAAGCTTCTGTTGATCATAGATCAAGTCGGATAATTAATCAGCAGAAAAGAAAGTGCTGTAACATTATGAGACAAACGGTCTCTTACGATAAATGTAAATGTTCAGTTTTTGATATAGACCATAAACGATCAACATTTTTTTCCATTCACTACACTGACAATAACTATTGCATAAAAATGTACGTTGGGGTCCTTATTTACATACGTTAATGGACAAAGCCCGGGCGTTGAAGGAAGACAACGGTGATAAATCGGTTAATTCACGCCCGACTTTTTGTGTTTATTTTTTTACTAGAATATCCTCGATCAACATGGGCGTATCTAAGACTTTGAAGTTTATACTCACTCAGAGGGCGACAACTAAAGAATATATAGGATGAAGGCGATATGAGAACTGTGACAAAAGATGAAAGTTCTCCGTCCGCTCCCTTATTATGATTTGAGCGTTGGTGAATAATCAAAACATCGTAACTACAGCTTGAATAAGCTGTAGTTTCGATGCTATGATCATTCATCAACGATATTATTCAACAGAGAATTATTTCTTTTACGCACTTGCGTAAATTGCGTAATGGGAGCTACGCCCTTGATCAAGGTCTGTAAACTTTATCAATTTCAAATATGCTAATCTTTCTCTTCATTATATGTCTCCTTAAAAATGTGACACAGATTCGTTTTAGACAAGCATACACACTGGTAAGTAAAATGCGTAAACGTTATTCTCGTATAACGTTAATTTAGAGCATAACCAAAGACGTTGATGTCATTTCTACGTTAATATTTTTTTCGGCATATTTGCAGGTTTGTTGCTCATTCTAAAGCGGTTCTATGAATTATCTCGTAATCTTTTTTGAATAAATACAAAGTCTTTATGTTTACGCAATAAAAGTGTCAATTCACGTTTTTTCGGGCATCAACATTTGCTTAGACCCTCAAAATGCTTTAACGCCCGAGTGCTTTACACTCGGGCGTTAAATCTATTTTTCGGGTCACTGCAAATATTAACGCCCTTAATACATGAATTAAATCTATATCATTGATAGCGATTGATAGATATTGAAAATTGGTCGAATTTGATTTTTCAGTACAATCCGGGTCCAGTTCACAGAAACTTGACAAGAAAAAACTGTGCATTCCAGTTGCCCTATCTTTAATTATTTATGACCCGTCACTCGAAATCGGACCATCCTGGATCAGCGTAAGAGAATTATTTAAAAAAAAATAGTATAGGTCGACCGGATGTTGCATTTCAATTCTTTTATGGAAAAGTATGAGGATTATTCTAGATTCAGAAAATAAGCCAATTGCGAACAGGTTTGGCCCTTATCAGCCAATGTGATCCGCAATATGACAAAAGGGCACTATCCGGTTGGTTCCTTTTGCCTAATGATTCATATTTATTTATTTAGTACAATAGCGGTTTTTTTTCAAAAAAAATATTTATCGGTCAATTAACGAAAACCGTCTATGATAATTTCTGTTTTAAAACATGCAGAGATTAAAGTATTATGAAATAATAGAACTTCTGAATAATTCACTTCTGAACTGCAGCTTTAGTAAACAAAAATTTGTTACTTTTGGTATCAGGTTGATGGGAAAGTA